>BSBK01006137.1:0-63851 GCA_027943335.1 Chamaecyparis obtusa | reverse complement strand
AAAAAAACACATTTTTTTGATTAATGGAAGAAACATGTTTTGAACAGACCCAAAACCCTGTACAATGAAAAAGCTTAAGATAGAGCATTAGGGGAACACCATACACAACAAATCAGCCATAACAAAAGGCCACCATCCCCTGAAACCACCCAAAATAACTAAGCCAAAGAAACACCCACATTGTTTGCATAAGATAAAACATTGGAAATCCACAGCAAAAGATAAACAAACTATCTTTTTGTCCCCTTCAAATGAGATTGTAGGGTCATGTCAAAAGTCAAGGAGGATTTCTTAGAATTTTTCCTTTAACTTTAATTCATGCTTCTTCAACACTAGCATCCTTATCCTACCCAACACAATGATTCTAGAGCTGAAGAACTAGCCCCCAAAAGTGGGGTTGAGTCGCCTAGAGAAATAGCCAGCGTGGGACCACCATTAGATCTAGCCAAAGGTCGATCAAGATATGGAGTGGTAAGGTTAGATCCAACACCTAATAAAATACCATCCTTTCCAAGAAAGCCAACACCCATTGAATAAGAAAAAAATTGTATCACCTAGCACAGAAAGAGAAGGTTCGAGTCTAGCAACCAAGATAGGGACAGAGCCAGTAGCCCCCAACAAACCCTTTAGGAACATAATTTCAGGACATAAACTAACCATCTCACTAGCAGGCAGAGGATTGCCAGTATCAGGAGAAGCCTCCATCGTAGGGTGAGATGAGCTTTTCAAGACAGTGTAATGTTGGGGTAGAAGCACCCTTCCACCAAGAAGGAGAAGATTTCTTCTTGGAAATGAAGCCACATTGAGATGAAATATGACTAGTCTTAAAAAATTTTACGACATCTAAAAAGAATTCCTTCAAAGTCAAGCTATTGAATCCAAGGCCCCAAGGATTATTCTATTTTAATTTCAATTGGGAGGCCCTTTCAAGTATCAATTTCAACTCAAAGAACAAACACATTTTTTTGATTAATGGAAAAAATAAGTTTTGAAGGGACCTGGAAACTCTATACAAAGAAAAAATTTAAGATAGAGCATTAGGATAACACCATACACAATAGATCAACCATAACAAAAAGGCCACCATCCCTATGAAACCACCCAAAAGAACTAAGCCAAAGAAACACCCACATCGCTGCATAAGATAAAACATTGGAAATCCGTAGTAAAAGATAAACAAAACTATCTTGTTGTCTCCTTCAAATGAGATCATAGGGTCATGTCAAAAGTAAGGGAGGATTTCTTAGAATTTTTTCCTTTAACTATAATCCATCCTTCTCCAATACTAGTAGCCTTATCCTACCAACACAATGATTCCATAGCTAGAGAACCAGCCCTAAAAGTGTAGTTGAGTCACCCAGAGAAATAGCCAGCATAGGGCTGCCATTAGATCCAGCCAAAGGGTGATCAAGATATGGAGTAGTAAGTTCAGATCCAACACCTAATAAAATACCATCCTTTTTAGGAAAGGCAACACCCACTGAATAAGCATAAAATCTAGTATCACCTAGCATAGCAAGAGAAGGTTCAAGTCTAGCACCCACGAGATAGGGATAGAGCTAGCTACCCCAATAGACCCTTTAGGACTATTAATATTAGGACATAAACCCAACCTTCTCACCAGCAGGCAGGGATTTCCAATATCAGGAGAAGGCTCCATCGTAGGGTGGGATGAGCTTTTCAAGACAATGTAATGTTGGGTAGAAGCACCCCTTCCACCAAGAAGGAGAAGATTTATTCATCTTAAAAATGAAGCCACATTGAGATGAAATATGACTAGTCCTTAAAACATTTACAGCATCTAAAGGGAATGCCTTCGAAGTCAAGCTGCTAGATCCAAGGCCCCAAGGATGATTCAATTATAATTTCAGTTGGGAGGCCCTTCGAGGTATCAATTTCTACTATGATATGGAGAAAAATTAGAATGATACATATTATCAGACTCATTATCAATCAACAAGAATTCCCCCAAAGCCCCACCCACTTCCTCGAGGACAAAATCATGCCACAAATGAAGGGTCAGATTGGGGAGCCTGACACATATAGGGATAGAACTAAAGATATCAGTGGAAGGATTGAAATCAGGGTGCCACAACTTTACCATGAGAAGAAATTTTTCATCCTCCCAACAAAAGAAATAATCACATAGGATCGTATCTCTATCCACAACATAATAAAATTTTGCAATGAAAAAGCCTTTTTCCATTGGATAGATGTTAACAATAATTGATAATTTTGGTTCCCATCTTCGAGAGATCCAATCATGCAGTTGGGGAAGGATAGGCCAAAAACCTCAAAACTGACAAATCAGTCCGTGGGATTTAAAAATTTCATTACTATTTATCAAATTATCTATTAGTAGTAGTGGATAGATTGACAGATAAAGACCCACAAACAGGAACCGAGCCAATGGAAGCCCCATTGTCAGTGGAAACTCAATGTCCCTTCACAGCCACAACTGTCTTGGAAACAACATTAGTAAAGACCTTGCCAATTCCACAGAAGGAAAAGCACCAACAGACAATGAAGCACCAACTATTGACGATGCACCAGAAGACAATGAAGAACCAGCAGCCAACAAAACCCTAGAAGCTCCAGCACCTAAAAATGCACCAGCAGACAAAGAAGCTCCAGTACTTGGCAACACACTAGCAAATAATGAAGCTCCAGCAGCTAGCAACACACTAGTAGACAATGAAGCTCCAGCAGTCGGTGAGACCCAAGAAGGTCCAACATCTAGTGAAGTGTGCAACTTCCCAATCGACTACAAAACACTAGTGGAAGGAAAAACCCCTAGCCGCAGCTCCAGTAGCCGACAAAACCCTAGAAGCTCCAACATCCAACAAAGTCTGTAACTTCCCAGCTAACTGGAAATCTCCAATAGAAGTCTACAACTTATTAGCCGACTGCAAAACTCCAGCAAAAGGAAAAAACCTAGTCGTAGCTCCAGCAACTGACGAAACCCTACAAAGCTCCAACATCCAGTGAAGTCTGCAAATTTCGAGCTGACTACAAAGCTCCAAGGAAGGAAAAACCCTAGTCGAAGCTCCACCATTCAACGAAGGTCTAGCAAACAACTCCATTCAATTACGAAGCAACCGACAAAATTAAACCCTGAGAACAAACACATTGTTCTAGTTGACTGAAATAGATACTTTAAATGATATTTGGATAAAATAATTAATATTTAAACATTAAATTATAATGTTGTTAATAATATTACTATCTATATTCAATTTAATGCAATTTAAAAATTGAAGAAGAAACCTACTTACCTATTTTTGTAGTCCAATATGAAGAAATCCCTTTGCTTGACCACATTTGACTTGGAACTAACTTTCAAATGCCTAGAAATATTTAAAAATATAAATGATAAGTGATATAATTTATTTTAAGATTTCATTGTACACAAATTTTTAAGCATTCAATACACATGAAAGCTAGGCTTGATTATCTCCTAGTTCTACCCAAACTAAGAATATAAACCCGTGAGGAAAAAAATATAATACTGGTCATTAATAGATATACCATATACTTAATGGATAGAATTGTCTTAATATATATCACATAAAGTAATTAATATTTTTTGAAAAGTAAAAACCATTTTTAATAATAAAGATTAATTTAATATTAATTTTGAAATTTAAACATGACATTATAAAATAAGAATGAAATTTATTTCAAATATATATATATATATATATATATATATATAGTGATGATAAAATTGTTCAAAAACTCTTGTATTTTAAATTGAGCCTTGTGTTTGTATGGTTATTCATATGCACTAATACAAGTTGATTGAAATGAATGAATGTTCTCTTGAATGCAATGAATTTTCTCCAATACTTAAATGTAATAGATGTGATTGCATGCATAATTTAAAAATGAATCATTCCTGCTCTACACATGTTAGGGTAGGTGTGGAGAAATTTTAATCTTGATTAGAACTATTTTGGTGATCAACCCCTAATAATTAATGAGGGGTTAGATGGAAACAACTGTGCTTAGTAGTTCAAATATAATTTTGGGCTAACATAGCACTAAAGACTAGTAAAGTGGTATTAAGACCCCTACTACCGTACACAAATAATAATAATAGTGGGATGATTAGTTATGGTCATGAGGTGTGGGTTAAAGTAGGGAGCACTAAAAAATTATCCTTGAAAAGTTTAAACACTTGAATTTCTTCTTGTTAACATCCTCATAATATGATCAAGATGAAATATAGGGAGGATTATTATCAAAATGGATTATGAGGAGGATTGTAATTGCTAGGTTATTTGTATGCACTAGGACAAGTTTGGTTGAATTTGAATGATTGTTCTGTTGAATGTAATAAATGTTCTACAATAGTTATGTAATATAGGTGATTGAGTGCATAATTTAAATTAAATGTATCATGATGATAGAATTTAATTGAATGCAATGATTTTTATACATTAACATAACAAAAAATTATAAAAAAATATGCAAAGTCAACTCTAGACAAAAGTGTAAAATCGACTAAGTTGGTTAGATGTTTGGTTTTAATCTTTTTATATTAATTGCATAAAGATCATGGTTGCAATGAAAAATGTATACTTATATAAACATAAAGAGAGTTAGATAACCAAGTTGTATTTGTGTCTAATGGGATTTCATTAAGGACAAAGATTGGCTAATCATCAAAATAAGACAAATAAGTCAATCAAACTAGAATTTTATGTCTACTTATAATTTGGCTTTTATGTAACTATAACTATATAAATGCATTCAAATATTGACCCAAATTAAATGATAAACTACATTAAATATTTGGTTTTCACTATCACAATATTATGAATTTCTTGAATATTAATTTAATTTCATTGAAACCTTTTGTATAATCCAATTTATTAATCTTTTTAATTATTCAATTAAAACAAATAATTGTATAAATTCAACATTTTATTTTTGTACAATTTAATGTATAGTAATATACAATAAAATAGGGGTGACCCATTTAGAGTAGTCAAAGAAATTTCATTGGTAAGCGCTACCAAAATGAGTTCATTTAAAGGAAAACTACCTATAATAAAATAACTTATATTATACAAAATCTTGTATTAATAATAAATAAAAAAGTATATTATATAATTTAAATCTTGATAAATAATTAAAGAATAAACTTATACAAATTACCATATATAATATTATTATATTGCATTCTTCAAATATTTAAATATTGCATTTGATATTATATATTTATATTTTAAATCAGTTAACAATATTTTATTGTAAAATTAATACTATATACAGAGTTGTACATTATGTTTGTTATTTTTATATTTGTATTTAATAATAAATATAATATAATATATAGCATATAAATTAATAACATAAATATAAATTAAATATATATTATAATAAAATATATTTTTATATAAGAAAGGACATCTTAAATAATGCCAAATCAATTGGTATGCGATAAATAAAATAAATGATGAAAAATGAAATATCAGTAAAAACATGAAAAAACCTAAATAAATTATAATTGTATTTCAAATTAATTTTTTAGTTGTTTAGATGAGGCACAATTGTTGTATATAGAAGAAGTAATCTAAAGTGGAAGCTTGCAAAAAAAAGGATTTCATTAGTTAAGAAATAGAAACACCTATTTTTGGAAGAAAGGCAAACAAAAATTTAAAAAAATATATTAAAATCTGAAAGAAGAAACACATTAGCATTCATATATGGGATTATGTTTTCCTTCCGTTGTGAATTCGACTAAAATAGTGAAGACCTACAGATTACATTGATGGTGTCAAAAGTTTGATTATTATCAAGAACAATAGCAAAAAAAAAATGGTAAGATGGAAATTAAAAATAAATAAGTAATTGAGAAAATTGTCAATAACAAGTCCACTTGAGATTTTTATTTAGCTTCCCATTTGTGGCCTGGAAATTGTGAAGAAGACATGTATTCTTTTGTTTCTTTTACAAGATTGCATAAGATAGAGAACTAATCCTCAAAAATGTAAGAGATCTTACCCTTGGGCAGCTAGATTGTGTGGGATTGATTTTTTTTGTTGAATGAAGTCAATTTGGGTGATTTGTTATAGAGTGACCTGAAACTACCTATAAAATAGTAGGGTTACAAAAAGGAGTGGACTTTCTAGCAAGTCATTTAATTTCCCCCTCCCACTCTCTCTTCCTAGATCCAGTGAACAAACTAGAATTCTGGTAGCAGTTTTCAAACAATCTTCTATATAAAAAATAGGCTCTAGACTGCTTAGGATTAATGCCACTCGCTAGAGTAAGGGAAGCAGGTTGATTAATTAAGTAATATATGATTAGTAAACTATGGGTGAAACTATCTTTACAAGCTATGGTCCTATAAATGGAAGGGATATGGGCTTTTGAACCACTGCTTCAGAATGCTTTTTTTTCTTCAATAGGGAAAATAACTAAAACATTCACTATCACATGGTTTTTAAAAAAGAAAAATTTGTTATAGGTTAGCGGGTGTTGGCGGCAGATCATAAATTGAAATTGGATATGAAACTAAACCCTTAACTTAATAAGCTCAATCAACAAAATCTATCCTTGTGGGGTATCAATCTAGTCAGAATGCTAGGTCTGCTGAATCAATGGGTGAAGCTGCTAATTCCTCTTCTGCCTTTATTACTAATTTGACTGGCTTATTCATAAAAACTATGGATCAGATCATGCCATTCTAACCCACCATTGAATATTATTTTACCTATAGATTTCAAAGAAAAAAAATGGTGGGTGTGGCATTAAAAAAAATAGGTCAGAAGGTTGGTAGCATCATTATGACATTTAATAGCTTAAGTATGCAAGGAAACACACAAAAGGATGAAGATCTCTGACAAATACATTTGATGATCTATATTGATTGGATTTGATCTATACAATAGGGAAAAATTGATTGGACTGCCCAAAGGTATGGGCATGTATGATAGTGGAATACCATCCAAATGGAAAGCATTGACCGGTGCAAATATTCATCTATTTAGTCGGTGCCTTCTATTTGTACATATTTGACACAAATGCATATTGCTAGGGATAGAGAAAATGGGAGATGAGTTTAATGTACATGCTTTACCTTTTTTAAAGTTTTCTTTTGAAAGGGTTGTATGAATTTACCATGTTTCATAGACAATTGTTTTTCTCCATTACATAAAATAGGAGAAAATTTATGATACGAAAAGGTCGTGCAATACCTGATAGGGCTAGTAATAGTGATCTTTTTGTCAGTTTGACTTCTTAATTATTAATATTAAATGAGCTCCAAACAGGATAATACATGTACTAATAGTCGATCACACATTAACATGTGATCATTTTTTAGCTTTTTTGGTTGCTAATTGGCCCATTTGTGCACCAATATTAGCATATTTCTACTGGGACATTTGGCCACAAGTGCATTTTTGAATGAATGACTACTGGTGCAAGAACATAATAGGACTTATTGAAACATGAATTTTCTGAAATAACTTTATTTTTTTGGTAATTAGACCCAAATTGGTATAAAACATGCATTTAATAGATATTTACAATTGAAAAAGTTGAAGCACTTATCTAATGAATCTAGCTAGACCATATGTCTGAAAAAAAATAATTTTGAGTTAGAAATACTCAAATTTAGTTGTGCTAATAAGTTAGCTTGAAATGTGACACAACTTTGTGCTTTTACCCAGGTATTGGACGACACTTTGAAATGACCACTTTTTGACCTTATGATTTTTGACGATCTCTACAGAGAGATCTGTGAATACCCACAAGCTAAAACCTCACCTCTAAGTAGTTAACTTGCATACAGAGTCAACAAAGAAAAATCATCAAAATTTGACATATCGTTTACGATCTACAGGTGCATGAAGTTAAGGTGTGTCAGTATTGGGTCCTTTCCCCTAGTAAAGTTTTCCTTGGAGTTGTCTATTCTGACATAAAAAATGATATGTATGTTAAAAAAAGGCATCCCAATCATTTTGTGCAATAAAAATGACCATAACCATGCATCCCACCTGGAAAATAGAGTAAAACAGATCTCTCAATGGAGTGAAGAGAATAAAATGTTATGTTAGTAACGATCTTTGTCAGTATTTTGTACTTGAGGAATGGGAATGAAGTTTTTTAAAATGATTTGTCAACCACTCAAAAAAAAAATTTAAAATCTTTTGCCTGTACATTTAGTATTTTATTTTTATTTATTTATATTTAACTTTTTGTTTGACTTAAATAGTGTTACTTTTTATACTAAACTTGTATTTTTTATAATATTTTTTAGTTTATTTTGTATATCATAAATAATTAACTATATACATATTATTTTATATATGTGATAGATTGTATAAATATATATACTATAATTTTTTATATTTAATCTACTTTAATTTACATATAGATGTAAATATAATATAGATATTATTTAGTATAAATATTATAATATTATTTATATAATTATATTCTACTAAAAATATAAATAATTATAAATTAAAATAAAATAATTCTTATGTAATAAATTCTATCAAAGTAAATAATTAGATACATATACATATGATATTTTTATACTTAAAAATTTTCTTTTTGATAAAAATGTATACTCATTTTATTAATTTATAATAAAGAGTATACATTGAACCTAGTTTGGGGGAGCATACCGAGAGGAAAGATCCTAGTGACAAAAACCTCTGGTTATAGCTCCTAGTGCAAACCTAGAGCCTAAGACAGAATTACAATAGTATGACAATCAATCATACCCCATTACAAATACAGATTCAATGCCCAAACCCAACCCCATGAAAGGTACTCAAAATTGAATTTTAAAGTTATACCATGATACAAATATTCAATTCCTAGAATTATCTTCAACATAAGAAGAATAACAAAAATCCCATATGTCCGTCGAAGAGGCCAAATCCTAAGGGTTGAAAGGATGGTCTGTAGGATGATGTGTCTACAACTCATCAAGTGAAGTAGTGACATCCTGAGAAGAAATCATCACTCATAGAGGAGGAAGAGGTAGAATGTCATCTCCCATGCACTATTTACAGTGAATCAAAATAGTTTGGATAGCCAGGAAGCAATCAAGAGGTCCAGAGATGTCATACAAGTGTCAACCATGTGAATGGGTTTTCCAAATTTTTCTATGATGTCATTGATGTTTTCATCCTACACATCATACTTAACAATAGAGAAAAACATCTTGGTCACAATTATTAGCCATAAATGAATGGAAGTTCATAAAACCAACTATAGGAAAAGAACCATGGTCAAGCCTATGGGATTGTAAAAGGCATCTTAATATATCATCATCATATATACTAGGATTGATAAATTTTGTGGATATATTCATAACAAAGTCTACGTCAAGAACAAGATCCTTAACAATAGTAAGGAACATGGAAGCCACTTCTGTAGGTAAGGCCGATGGGTGGTTGGCAATCCAATATATACCAACTAATGTGTAAGTAGCTACTTGAAGATGGGAACAAGATAAAATAAAAATGGAAGATAGCTTTTGAGAATTATATTCCTCACCATTTTAATCTTCCCAATCTAATTGAGGTAGTTGCTCTCAATATTTCATGGTGTTGATATATGGATAGAAGGCAGCTAGATAAAGCAATAATAAAAACTTACTTAAACTATTTATTTTGATAATATTTTATATTTGTTATCATTAATATTAATTTTAAATTTTATTTTTTATATATATAATAATTAAATTATTTATAATTTATGTATAGATATTATTCATATAAATATTATTTAATTTACTTTTATTTATATACTACTAAATCATATCATATTATAGTGTAGTATAAAATAAAATTAGGATTTCACATGAAGATATATAAAATATATTTTAATATAGCTTCAAATTAAAAGTAAAAGTAAATAATGTCAATGAAATTAAATATTAAAATAATTCTAAATTTAAATAAAATAATTGTTACATAATAAATTATTTATAGTAAATAAAATAAGTTTTCTACTTAAATGATATAATTCAAAAATATATATTATAATTATATGAAAATTATTATAATAATGATATATAAATATAATATTAAAAATATATAATGGAAAATTAAAAAGTGACTAAATAAATTGAGTGACCTTCAATTGCAAGAATCATAGAGATGGATAAGTAAGAAGAAATAGAGGGATAGGTAGACATGGAGGGAGTGACAGACCTAAAGAGATTGGTAATACAAGGGAAGAGAGATGAGATATCTAGAGGGGCAGAGAGAGGTGAGATTGGGTTTGAGAGAGAGAGAGAGAGAGAGAGAGAGAGAGAGAGAGAGAGAGAGAGAGAGAGAGAGAGAGAGAGAGAGAGAGAGAGAGAGAGAGAGAGAGAGAGAGAGAGATTCTAGTACAAAATATGTGGTTAAATCAAACATGGATTGTTACAAAAAATTTTAAAATGCATTTTTTAATCTTAGTTATCAACACACATTGCTAACATTAGTTACCAACGTGCATAGTTACCATAGTAAATTGATTACATGAAGACCTTGATTCTGAACATATTTCCAAACCAGTGATAATTGAATATGAAAATCAACCAGAGAATAATGTAATCATAGTTGAGCCATTTAACCAATTGTTAGATTATATCATGCACCTTGCTAGCAAGGAATTTATTTAAGATGTTATATTTATTAAGTCTAGAAAACTGAAGGCATATTGGTGTTCACATATTAGTTTGAATTTTTTTTTTTCTATTACTAAAATGGAAACCAATGACACATACATTAGCATATAGTAGATGTGTAAAACTTACATATTTGGTTACCATAAATATTAATATGAAAAGTCTTATATTCTTTTGTATATCTAATTAATTTTAGTCTTATGGTTATAGGTTTAGGATGTTGTCCTATTTGTAACCTTTCAAGAAACTTCTTGGAGCTCTTTATGAATCTGATCTATTTGGAAGAACTATTAGTTGATGCCATTGTACACTATGAACACATTACGAGAAGTGTCATAAATTGTTAGTATATTAGAATTCTCATGACTCACAATACACTGCAAAGGGCATGGCTAAATGGCTGAAAATTTGCACCCTCATGCCTCGTGCCATTGCCAGTTCCGCATCAACATACATACATCCCATCGTCCTTTTTTACTTTGCACCTCAGAAGCAGTCAAATCATTCTTTGCCACTGTAATAAAAAGAGTTAATTTATATAACAATATTTGCTTACGGCTTAGGCTTGATAGCCTCTCATTAATATTTACTTATTAATATTTTCTTGCTCTTGGCTTAATTTTTACTAGTTTATAAATGAAAAACAAATAAATGATTATAATTTTTAATAATTTTTAAATGATTATTTTTAAATTATAGTTTTTATTTTTAACACTTTATTTTAATATTTCTAAATATTTTTAAATTAAGATTTTTTTTTTGGTGTTTTTAATTATTTATAATATAATATTTTTAAATCATTTTTAACTTAATAATATTATTATAAAATCATTTATTTGTTTTAAAAATATTTTTGATATTTATAATATAATATTTTTAATCATTTATTTATTTTAATGATTTTTAATATAGATATAATTTTAATAATTTATATATAAAAATTAATAATAATTAGTAGCACAATTAAATAAATCATATTCTACATAATTAATAATAATAAGTAAATTATTTTTTTTATAAAGAGGATACATAAAATATGTATACATATTTTTCTCATAAAGAATGGAAATAGATAATATGTGTTTGATTAGATTAAAAAATTGTTTTCAAATTGAAATGGAGATGAATAGAATAAGTTGATTATGTTTTATTAGATTTATGTAATTGATTGCAACTTTGTTTCCATTAATTTTATATAAAATTTTGTATGAGAATGAGAATGAAGATTAAGATACATGATATGAGAATGAGATAAAATAAGTTGATTATGTTTTATTGTATAAATATGTAATTGATTGTAACTTTGTTTCCTAAAGTGACAATCCTTAGTATGAGAATGAAGACCAAGCTAAGTCTGTTAAAAGCTCTACTAAATTAAGTATTTTAGGATGGTGATAAAAGTAAAACATCAATATGGATGGTGATCAAACCTAAGATATTTATGCTTATGAAGATGTGATCAAGTTGGTAGTGTATGAATCTATAGGATGTTATGATGTTCCAAGTGATTCTAAAACCTAGGACATGGATGTGTTAGAAGATTTTATGTGACTATGGATACAATGATGGTGGTGTAAACATAGGGGATAAAAAATTATAAAGGTATTATCCTAGTTTGTAGATCTAAGAATAATTTTAACTCTTTAAGTTTTTAGACTATAAAAGAGACAAAGCTAAAAAAATCTAAGGTTGAAAGGATGAGGTCCCATTTGACTTAAGTAATCTGAGGTTGTAATCTAACATGATAAACACATAAGACACAAAACAACCCTATAATTATTCAAGTGGAGGTGACTCCTAGTATAGGCCCACTAGATGAAACTAATACCTTTGTCAAGCATACTAAAAAAATCAACTAAATGTTTGATTCATAAAATTTTTTAAAAGTTCAACTAATATATTTTTCAAGTACACTAAAAAATTAATTAAATATTATATTCCTAAAACAAATTAATCTTTTTTAATTCTAACACCTTTGCCAAGCATACTAAGAAAATTACCTAAATGGTTAAATTCTTTAGAAAATTTCAATTAAAAAGTAATATTAAAAACAAAATTTACACGCAAAAGAAGCAAATTTATTTTTAATATTACTTTTTTAATTGAAAATTTCTAATGAATTTAAAAATATTATTAACAATTATTAATTTTAATATATAAATTATTAAAATTCTACCTATATTAAAATCATTAAAATACATAATTAAAAATATTAAAAATTTAAAAAATGATTAAAAAATATTATATTATAAATGAATAAAAATAATTTTAAATTAAATAAATGATTTTATAATATTATAAAATTAAAAATGATTTAAAAACATAATATTATAAATGATTAAAAACACCAAACAAAATATTCTTAATTTAAAAATATTTAAAATCATTAAAATAAAAATTATGAGAGCCAAAACAAAAACTATAATAATCATTAAAACTATAATCATTTATTTGTTTTCCGTTTATAATATAGTGAGAAAATATTAACGAGTAAGTAAATATTAATGCGAACTATGAAGCGTAAGCAAGCAAATATTGCTGGCATAAATTACGGCCGCACAGAATGATTTGACTGCTTTGGAAGTCCAAAGTAAAAGGACGATGGGATGTGCCATGGGATGTATGTATGTCCATGCAAAATTGGCAATGGCACGAGGCATGAGGGTGCAAATTTTCAGCCATTTAGCCAATGCTCTAATGTCTTCTGAGTCAGTCGAGTCAAAGTCTTGAGCGGTGGAAGAAAGGTAATTGCACGCAATTAACACGCGCATCGATCAATGAACATGGTCAAATGTGTATTTAGAAAAAATGAAGAGTTCTTTGTCTTACGTGAGATATACACATCATGATTAAATTAATGTGGTAATAGTTATTAGTTGTATTTGAGAGTTAAGGGAGCGGTATTAATAGGTGATAGGAGTGTCAAAATATATGTTATAGTAGATGGACGAAATAGTTTGGGTGCAAGTTTTGAGTGAAAATAATGAAAAAAAATTAAATTAAATTATGGAAATTAATTAGATAATTTTTTATAGAAAAAGTAGTAAAAGGGTGCTGACTCGAGGTACATAAGGATTAGAGGCACATTAACAGCATATTAATGGCACTAGTCATAAGCATTTCAACAACAGTTCAATATCAGAAAAAATAATATTTAATCTGCATCTATCAAAAACAAACACAACAGCTCTTTTCAAAAATATTAAACCAGAGCATCTAAAGCGAATAGTAGCAATTAAAGTAACAGTTATAAGCCACAGAGGGCTATACCAAGGACTAGGCAAAATAACCTTAAAACAAGAGCCCAAAAATGAGAACTTAGGGCCATGCCCAAACAAAAATAAAAACCTCATGAGCACAAACAACTAATTTTTTCCACCCAGATGTTTGGACATCAGGGTCCTAGCCCACACCTCTTGCAGGAACAGGAAGAGATCCTTATTGTCATCGTCTGACTCTAGTTTTCCACCCGCCAGATTTTTCTGCACAGTACAAAGGGTCATAGTTGAAGCATGCACGACCTTAAAAGTAAATTTGTTAGTCATCATAATGTGATGCTTGAGTTCCTGCATGTCCTGCTTGATGTCAGCAATCTCTTTGTCCAATTCAGAAAACCTCAGCTTGAGGGTGCCCTTAAGCCTATCATTGCCATCCAGAACCTCGGGGTTGTGCTCAGCAGTGGGGGCTATTAGCACCTAGAAAAATTTTCATGGCTCTAGCCTTTTTCTTCTGGTCCCTGCAGTCTTTTTTGTGTCCCTGGCCTTGAAACCCTTGCAAAATATTCAAAAAACTAGCCGTTACCCTTTGAAAATCTTGGCCTTGTTCTATTTTCAAGTTAACTTTTTCGGGTCACTTAAAGTCCTAATCTGCATGTGCTAATTAAACCCTTTAAGCTGTTCGGTGGTTAGGTTTAATGTCCGGCGGGGTCCCTTTTAATTTTTCCTAAGTTTCTGCCCTCAGCATTTTAATATTTTCCTATAGTCCCCTGCGCCTGATATTTTTCCTTAAAGCCTAAGTCTCAGCGTTTAATTTTTCTTATGTTTTGGCTTTAATATTTTCCTGGGCCCCTCTCTGACAACATCTCCATCTAACGGTTGTTGCTAAAGCGCAAGGGTTTTGTCAGAGGTATGCGAAGTTGCGCCCGTCGTTGATTCATTTCTGTGATGTAATCTTTCTTTTCAAGCGGGTCCACTGCCAGGTGTGCTGACTTGGGAGTATCTCATTGGTCTACGGGAGTATGAGGTGGAGTGTTGTCAGTGGGACCGGTCTTCTCAATGTTCAGGTGGATTAAAGTTCATTTTAATCTTGTGGCTGTCGTTATACCGTTGATATAACATGCTCGATTTTTAATGCAGCGGTATAGCGATAGCCGTTGATTCTCATAAGGAAGGCAGGTGGGTCCGTTGACATGTATGCGCAATTGGCAGCTTTTGGTTGGTCCATGTAGTAACACGTTGGTAGCTGTCAGTGGGACCTAGTTTCCGGATGTGTCAATGGGTCCTGATCTTGTCAGTGAATCAACGAATGACGTATGATCTCATCGAGTGTGTCAGTGGCTTAAGATCTTGCGACGGTCGTTGATTTCTTCCAGTGTCAGAGGGTTGTCAGAGATGGGAGGAGATTCTAGATCTAACGATGGGCGTGTAATCTGATAGAATCTCGGATGGGTATGCAAAGATGAGACAGTCGTTGATCTTCCAGGCAAAGGCTTAGTGGTTCTGATAAATGTTTTAGGGGCTAACAAATTTTTGAAGGTTTTGCTTGTTTGCGTGAAATAGTGGCAGTTCTCTAATTGTTTTAGTGGTTTAGCGAACAAGCGTTCACGGAATTGCTAAACTTTTTGCGAATATTGTAAAGTGTTTTACGAATCGGTAGAAGCCTTTTGTCGCTAGTTCACTAAATGTGGGACCGAGGTTAGAATTTTCTTTGGGTTGCCAAGTCGTGGAGTTAGGTGATGGGTTAAGTTTTCTTTTCACGAACAAGATATGCTTTGTCGTGTGTTCGCTTGAAGTAACCCAGGGTGGCAATCGAGTTAAGATTTAAAAGATCGCGAAACATGAAGATCGGATGGTCAGGACTTAAAGTTGTTGCAGATTCAAACGTGGGCTGCCGATTCGCTACAAGCGCCATAGGGTGACCGTTGTTTTTCAAATTCAAAATTTTGAAGGGTTTCCAGCGACAGGAAGTACTAGAATTTATGGTTTTAACATCTGATTTTGATTTGTTTGGTGGCGCTTGCTGTTGTAGTGTGGTCCAGGGTGTGCCATGATCGTTTGCAAGGTTTGTACTATGTGGTTTTATGCTCGAGTTATGTTTGTAGGTGGCTGATTTCACTGGTTTTCATGGCAATTCCTTGTTGTTTTTACTATTCTCGTGGACTTTGATGATTGTAAATCTGTTTGAGATTCATTTTCTTCGGATTGCTTGTGTTTCATCCCCTGCTTTTAATTTGTGACTGTTTTAGTCGGTCTGGTGGTTGAAACCCTAACCCTTACCCTAGCTGTCCGAAGCTTGTTGCATCCTAACCTGTTTAGGATTCCAAGGCAGTTAGTGGTATATATGGTTGAAGTTTTGATTTTGCAAGGGTTCCTTCTTCTGCAATTTTGTGGAGAACTAGTTCCATGAAAGGTCCTTGTTCTGTAGATTTTCTCTACTTCTTTGCATATAGGGTGTTCTTCCTTCCTTTGTTGGTTCAGGGAATATAATACATGCTGTAATTGATTTGTCTTATGTATGAGGATTCAGTATATTCTTACTGTTACTAAGGTATCTCCATTTGAATTCTAAATTCATTAATCATACATCAAGGGTGTTTGATTTTTCTGTTTGCATTGCCTATGTGTTTGCAAGTGGAGTTGTCTTCGCAGAGATAACTGGTTTAGGATTAGTTTTCATGTATGTATGAGCTGAGGTATCAAAGATATGTCATGCTTGTCTTCCAGTGGATGCTGGTTAATGTATTATCTGCTTATAGGTCTCTTCTAAGGGGAGTGTTAAAATCCTTTGAATGGGTAATAACATACTTGGATACACAAGTGGGTTGTTAAAGTGAGGTTTGGTCATGGTGTGTGATTGATGTTAGGCATCAGCACATTGAGTACATTGTCTTCTTGTTTCATAGCTATTTATTACAGTAGGGTATTTGACTCTGTGGCCCATTGGACAAGGTAATAGTCTATCAGGGACTTAGGACATCTCAGGGGTCCTTCAACCCATCTTCAAATCATTTACTTTCAGTTCCACCCTTTTCCTTTCATATTGTTAGTATAGGTCTCTGGTCTTCAGACTCATTCTATGCAAGTAGGGCTATTGCATGAGATCTTGGTTTCATTGAGGTACAGGATACCTATAGGGGTTTGAAGACTATTCCACAATAATTTATCTGCAGGCCTATTGTTTATCATGAGGTGTCTTGAGTGTGCAGATAAGGCAATACCCGCCTGAGTGATGTGGAGCTCAAAGAAGAAGGAAGATTTTCTCTATCCTCATCAATTGGTTCTGTTTTCTTGTCAAACTTGAGTGCCTAATTTGAGGATAAAGCCCACCTTTTGATTTAAGTTTGGTCCTGCAAGGAAAAGCAACCAACAAAATGGCGACTCTGTTGGGGAGAACAACAATGAAGAAATATATCTGTTAGGATCTTTGGTTGGGACTATAGTGTTAAAATCAAAATCTTATTTGCCAAATTAATTTACCCATCCAAGTCACCAACAAAATGGTGACTCTGCTGGGCAGAACAACAATGAAGAAATATATCTATTAGGATCTCTGGTTGGGACTATATTGTAATAATCAAAATCTCTTGTTGACAGATTGATTTACCCATCCGAGTCACCAACAAAATGGCGACTCTACTGGGGAGACATTGGAAAGAGTCAGATATAAAAACACATTTGTAAAAAATTTTCACTAAGTGTTGAGTGGCGGCTCTGATTTCTCTATTTGATCAGTGCATCTGCTGATAAACAGTGCATGTTTACTTGGTGGAGTTTTGTGTTGATTCGAAGGGGTACAAAGAAAGGTAAAATATTTTCCTCTTCAAGGAGGGTGGCGACTCTACATAGCAAAGAACCTGATGGAGCTGCAAGATGAGTTCTAGATCTGCCCTGCCTTCCAGTCAACAAGGTCTTCTACTTCAAAACTCTGAGGTATTTCTCAAAGATTTGAAATGTCTCCTAATTAAGTGATCAAGCACTAAGAAAAGGAGTAAGGTGTGAAGTATGTCTAGGAAGGGTTCAGTGAGAAAAGAAGATTAGTTTCAAGTATAAATTTCCTGTCATTAGTCTTGAAGGTTTTCAAGTGGGTGTGCAAGAGTTGCAGCTAGTGATGGATGTTCACAGAGTTTCTTTTGTTAGAGGATATGTGCCATTTTTTTATGATGGCATACCTGGTTTCCCTAATAAGATCCCTAATGGAATCAGGAGATATTTATCAAAGTATGATAGGGACCAGCATCAGTCAGCAAGGAAACATGTTCAATGCTTTGTTGATGTAATGTGTGATTTTGATGTGTGCCATGAAGACCTATGGATGAAATTGTTTGTTCAAACTCTAGAAGGTGATGCTAGAGACTAGTTCTCTTTTCTGCCAGCATGTTCTATCTCATCTTGGAATGAGATGCATTCGACCTTCATGGAGCAATTTGGAGAAAGGGTATGCATACCTGATTCCTATGATAAGTTTTTAAGGATTCATATTGAGAATGATGAACTTGTTCCTCATTTCAATATCAAATTTGCTAAAGTATTGAATGAAATCCTTGAAAATTATAGACCCAATGATCAAGTATGTATGAATGTCTACTTTGATGCATTTGGTAAGAAAATGAACTACTTGCTGAGGGATAAGGAGCCTAGGTCATTATATCAGGCATTTATAATTGCGATGGACATTGAAAATAATTTGAAATATGGATTGACCAAAGGTCATTTTGCCATGAGTGTGTGCCGATATAATGAATATGAAAGAGGAGAAGACTATAGTGTTGATACCACAACTCCAAATTGGTGTATCAACACTTCTGCTATAGTTTGTAATCAAGTTGAAATGTCAAATCAAGATGTGTGTATAAATGTTGTTGAGTCTTTTGTTACTGATGAGACATATGTTCAAGATGCTACAACAATAAGATATATTCCAGACCTTGGTAGAATTGAGCAGTGTGATGGTGTTTTGAGTTGTAAATTTTCCATTGCGGTCAATTCTTGTAATTTTAATTATAAGCATGATTTTGCTTATGTTCCTAAGCACGATGTTGCTGCTTCTATGTCTCAGTGTTATACAGATGAGGAGGCTAAAAGTTATGTCTCTAATGATGAGTTTGAAGTTGCTGCACAAGGTGAGGAATGTCATTCACAGATATGTCAGTCACAGTTAGAGGAACATAGTGCTGAAAGTGGTTACTCAGGTGAGAGTGATGAAGGCAGTGATGTTGAGGTGTCTTCATATGAGTCAAATGCCACATGGGAGGAAGAAAGTAATGATGGAAGTGAACATTCCTTTATCAGTGAAGGTATGTTTTCATTTTATGAATCTGAAAGTGATAGTGCATCTCAGTCTTTGCATAATACAAATCAGCTTGAGTATGAAGATGTTGAGGGTGTTTTGTCCTCAAAGTTTGAAGATAAAGAGGTGGTAATTCAATGTGATATCAATGAGGATGAACATGAAGGTTTGAGTTTAAGGTTATCTAATGGTCCTGCATTGGGTAATGAAGTTGCAGCATATGATAGAGAGTTTAGGAGTGAACCATGGTTTTTCTATGATGGTTTTCCTAAACAAGATAATGAAGGAGATATAATTGTGGGCACTATATGCTTGGTAGGTGATCTTGACTGTGAATCTTCATATAATTCTAATTTTTCTTTGTGTGCCAAGAATCTCCATGGAGTTGAAATGGGTATTGAGTTTAAAGTGTTTTCTAATACTTTATATGATGAGGACTATGATGATGATCAGCCCATTTTCTGTCATAATGTGCAACAAGGAGTATTACATGGAATTATCAACCCATTGTTTGAAGAACAAATGGAGGTCTCAAATGTAGCAGATTTTGATGATGATGCCAGGTGTAAGTATAAATGTGATTATTCTTTTGAACTCCCACCAGCTACACCTGAGGATATGCAAAGTCAAGGTATGAATGAAGATTTCTATCAAATAAAGTATGTGACTTTTGCATTTCAGATTGATGGCATACATGAATAAGTAGAGAAAGAACAATTTCAATTTGATGATACTATTCATGAGCATGTTCAGTTTTACTTCCATAGTGAGCAAGATGATGAAAATGCTTTAGATTTTTACTTGCACTATGGGAATGAAGATAAAAATTTTGTTTTTCCTAATGGATTGATTGAAAGTATTGATATGTCTGGTGAAACAAATGGGAATAAAGTATCCAGTTTACCTCAAGAAGAAAGAAATGAAAACCAGATTTTTGACAGGGGCAAAGATTGGATCAAGTTTTGAGGTTTCAGGATTTTTGTAAAAAATGTGTACACTTTGTATATAGTTTCCCTTCCCGTTTTCCCTAGTTTGTTCCTTGTGTTTTTTGAGATCTCTGTGCCCTTCTTCCAGTAGGTGGTCTTCTTTTTCCAGAGATTTGGTTTCTTGCCATGCCTGCAGGAGGCATGCATCCCCAACTAGAGCCATTGTTAGCACCTAGAAAAATTTTCATGGCTCTAGCCTTTTTCTTCTGGTCCCTGCAATATTTTTTGTGTCCCTGGACTTGAAACCCTTGCAAAATATTAAAAAAACTAGCCGTTACCCTTTGAAAACCTTGGCCTTGTTCTATTTTCAAGTTAACTTTTTCGGGTCACTTAAAGTCCTAATCTGCATGTTCTAATTAAACCCTTTAAGCTGTTTGATGGTTAGGTTTTCATGTCTAGCGGGGTCCCTTTTAATTTTTCCTAAGTTTCTGCCCCCAACATTTTAATATTTTCCTATAGTCCCCTGCGCTTGATATTTTTCCTTAAAGCCTAAGTCTCAGCTTTTAATTTTTCCTATGTTTTGGCTTTAATATTTTCCTGGGCCCCTCTCTGATAGCATCTCCATCTAACGGTTGTCGCTAAAGTGCAAGGGTTTTGTCAGAGGCATGCGAAGCTGCGCCCGCCATTGATTCATTTCTGTGACGTACTCTTTCTTTTCAAGCGGGTCCATTGCCAGGTGTGTTGACTTGGCAGTATCTCATTGGTCCATGGGAGTATGAGGTGGAGTGTTGTCAGTGGGACCAATCTTCTCAGCGTTCAGGTGGATTAAAGTTCATTTTAATCTTGTGGTTGTCGTTATACCATTGATATAACATGCTCAATTTTTAATGCAGCGGTATAGCGACAACCATTGATTCTCATCAGGAAGGCAGGTGGGTCTGTTGACATGTATGCGTAGTTGGTAGCTTCTGGTTGGTCCATGTAGTAACACATTGGCCGCTGTCAGTGGGACCTGGTTTTTGGATGTGTCAATGGGTCCTGATCCTGTCAGTGAATCAACAAATGACGTATGATCTCATCGAGTGTGTCAGTGGCTTAAGATCTTGTGACGGTCTTTGATTTCTTCTAGTGTCAGAGGGTTGTCAGAGATGGGAGGAGATTATAGATCTAACGGTGGGCATGTAATCTTATAGAATCTCGGATGGGTATGCGAAGATGAGACGGTCGTTGATCTTCTAGGCAAAGGCTTAGTGGTTTTGATAAATGTTTTAGGGGCCGACAAATTTTTGAAGGTTTTGCTTGTTCGCGTGAAATAGTGGCAGTTCTCCAATTGTTTTAGCGGTTCAATGAACAAGCATTCGCAGAATCGCTAAAGTTTCTGGCAATATTGTAAAGTGTTTCACAAATTGGCAGAAGCCTTTTGTCGCTAGTTTGCTAAATGTGGGACCGAGGTTAGAATTTTCTTTGGGTCGCCAAGTCACGGAGTTAGGTGATGGGTTAAGTTTTCTTTTCACGAACAGGATATGCTTTGTCGCATGTTCGCTTGAAGTAACCCAGGGTGGCAGTCGAGTTAAGATTTAAAAGACCGTGAAACATGAAGATCTGACGGTTAGGACTTAAAGTTGTTGCAGATTCAAACGTGGACCACCGATTCGCTACAAGCGCCATAGGGTGACTGTTTTTTTTCAAATTCAAATTTTTGAAGGGTTTCTAGCGACATGAAGTACCATAATTTATGGTTTTAACAGCTGATTTTGATTTGTTTGGTAGCGCTTGCTGTTGCAGTGTGGTCCAGGGTGTGCCATGATCATCTGCGGGGTTTGTACTATGTGGTTTTGTGCTTGAGTTATGTTTGCAGATGGCCGATTTCACTAGTTTTCATGGCAATTCCTTGTTGTTTGTACTATTCTCATAGATTTTGATGATTCCAAATCTGTTTGAGATTCATTTTCTTTGGATTGCTTGTGTTTCATCCCCTGCTTTTAATTTGTGACTGTTTTAGTCGGTCTAGTGGTTGAAACCCTAACCCTTTCCCTAGCTATCTGAAGCTTGTTGCATTTTAATCTGTTTAGGATTCCAAGGCAGTTAGTGGTATATATGGTTGAAGTTTTGATTTTTCAAGGGTTCCTTCTTCTACAATTTTGTGGAGAACTAGTTCCATGAAGGGTCCTTTTCCTATAGATTTTCTCTACTTCTCCACATATAGGGTCTTCTTCCTTCCTTTGTTGGTTCAGGGAATATAATACATGCTGTAATTGATTTGTCTTATGTATGAGGATTCAGTATATTCTTACTATTACTAAGGTATCTCCATTTGAATTCTAAATTCATTAATCATACATCAAGGGTGTTTGATTTTTCTATTTGCATTGCCTATGTGTTTGCAAGTGGAGTTGGCTTCGCAGAGATAACTGGTTTAGGATTAGTTTTCATGTATGTATGAGCTGAGGTATCAAAGATATGTCATGCTTGTCTTCCAGTGGATGCTGGTTAATGTATTATTTGCTTATAGGTCTCTTCTAAGGGGAGTGTTAAAATCCTTTGAATGGGTAATAACATACTTGGATACACAAGTGGGTTGTTAAAGTGAGGTTTGGTCATGGTGTGTGATTTATGTTAGGCATCAACACATTGAGTACATTGTCTTCTTGTTTCATAGTTGTTTATTACAGTAGGGTATTTGACTCTGTGGCCCATTGGACAAGGCACTAGTCTATCAGGGACTTAGGACATCTCAGGGGTCCTTCAACCCATCTTCAAATCATTTACTTTCAGTTCCACCCTTTCCCTTTCATATTGTTAGTATAGGTCTTTGGTTTTCAGACTCATTCTATTCAAGTAGGGCTATTGCATGAGATCTTGGTTTCATTGAGGTACAGGATACCTATAGGGGTTTGAAGACTATTCCACAATAATTTATCTACATGCCTATTGTTTATCATGAGGTGTCTTGAGTGTGCAGATAAGGCAATAGCCACCTGAGTGATGTGGAGCTCAAAGAAGAAGGAGGATTTTCTCTATCCTCATCAATTGGTTCTATTTTCTTGTCAAACTTGAGTGCCTAATTTGAGGATCAAGCCCACCTTTTGATTCAAGTTTGGTCCTGCAAGGAAAAGCAACCAATAGGGGCCTTGGTCTGGTGATCATGAGGGGAAGCTAGAGGTGGGGTAGGGCTACAGGGAGTCTCCATGGTTTGTTGAGGGTTGAGAGGGGGAGTGTTTCCAGTCCTATTCGGACTCATGTGATCATCAGAAGAGCCCTTCATGGGCTCAGTGGAATGGGAATCTTTTTTCGACAGGGACTTCTCTTTTGAAATTGTTTCCAAGATTCTAGTTTTACATTGCTCCTTCACAATTCTGTTAGGTCGATAACAACATTGGGCCACCTAAGTCAACCTCCAACTTGACCCGGCTCTCCAAAAACCTCCACTTTTTGGCTTTCGTTTAGTCTCAAGAGTACTGTCAGACTCCTTTCGATCTTTAGTCTCTAAAGATTCAGAGACATGGGACTCTTCATGCTCCTCCCTCCTATTGAAAGGATTTTTCACACATTTTTTGCGGGTTCTACCATCATTAGGGACTAGATCTGTCTCCTAGATAACTTGGATAGATTAGGAGGTGGAGTAAGTGGGATTGTCAGTTTTCAACAGGGAATCCTCTTGGGCTACCTCTTGGATGATCGGGGGGAGGGGGGGTTTTGGGGCGAAGGGTAGATAGCCTTATGGAAGTGGTAATACAGAGTAGGAGACCCTGATGGAGAATAGGGATCGATTAATCAGGGTTTTCCCTAATATCCAAAATATTGCTTTCAATGGAATGCAGGAGGTAAAAGGGAATGGATATTAAGTCCTTATTTCTAATGTGATTAAGAAAAGGTAAGTGGTAATAGTAGAACACCGTAAATTTACCTTCCAGGGTGAAATACTTCATCACAATGAGACATATCTTGGGCCAGAACTCTGGAAGCTCTTTGCGGTTGAAACCCCCTAACTTCTTGACAGGATTCTCTCCCTCTCTGAAGAATTGGCTAAGGTTGGTAGGGTCAGGCATCCGATTTCTTTTTTTATACTTTCTCCCTTCCATAGAGAGCCTCGTCGCCTTAGCAATGACCTCCTCATTAATCTGGAAATGGATGCCCCCCATAGAAAATTTCCTATTGTTCCAGGACAAGATGAACTGTTTGGATATCCTCTCATCATGTCCCCCTTTCATGTTCTCCATAAAACCCCAGATACCGCTCTCTTTGCAGTAGTGGGTCACCAGAGGGTCAAAGGTGAAGGCCTCATCAATCTTATCTAATTCGATGCGTAGAGTGTTGCTTCCCATGTTGATACTCTCCTTCTCCTGTGCTAGAATATCCTAAAACCTGAAGGGTCTTGCTTCTTGACAGAGAGTATAAAACCATTTATTTTGATTTAGCCATTTCGAGGAATGATTATACTCAAAAGGCTAGCCTTGGGTGAAATTTTGGGAGCCCGACTTTGTATGGCAATATCTAACGGATTTCTAAGTGCCATAATTAGCAATAACGCCAGGGCTGCACTTACTATCCTTGTAAGCCAAGAAAGCCCACTGATGCAGATAACTATCTCTCCACATGCTTGAAAGGCATTTATGATTCTTTATGAGGTTTTGGGCATTCCTTTTCATAATCACAAAAATCACCAGCTTGCATCGACACCTGATCAAGGTAGGATTCTTAATAAACATGACAGCTTGGCTCATTTTAAATATAAGTGGTAACATTTATTTCCCCTCTGATAAGTTGTTGAGTCACCTTAGGTAGTTTGCTGACCACCCTCCAATTGTTAAGTTTGGTTTTCTTGAGGCCAATAATAGCCATAGAATCTGCCACCACATTTCCCTCCCTATACGTGTGGGCAATAGTCATGCATTGGAAATTGTTGAGCAACTCACAGATTTCCAACATAATGGAGCTAACCCGCTACCCTACATTAGCTCTTCTTTTGATAGCTTCCACCACCACTTTGGAATCCCCCTCAATTTCTAGCAATCTGATGCTCATTTGGATGGAAAATTTAATCCCTCATAGAAGAGCCATGCCCTCCACTTGGTTAATAGTACAATTATTGAGCGGCCCTACATAAGCCAAGAGGCAAGTGCCATTATGGTCTCTTAGCACACCTCCCCCACCCTGAGTGAGGTTATTAGCCACCCCATCAAAGTTTAATTTGGTCCATCCTCTGAGTAGGGCAGCCCATCTGGTAGCTTTTCTAGCCATCAGCTTGGAATTGTCGAACTTGGAAAAACCAGCCAACAAGTTCCATTTGTCAGTTATTTTGACTTCCCAGACAGAGGGGGGTGTTGAAGGAAGTTTCCACTTAGCCGCATTGGCGTTCTCACAAAGGAGCTTGGTTCCAAGAAAGAGACAAGTCTCAAACTAGTTACTAGCATCCCTGAATATCTTGTTGTTCCTTTCCTTCTAAATAGTCCAGTAGGTGTGCGGGGACAACATTTGCCAAAGGAGTTGGAGAAGGGAATGATTGGAGGGGGATCTCTAGTTTGTGAATTGATGCCCATCATTACCCAGAGCCCATGAGATTCCCAATCTGCCGATGAACTCTTGCTAGATGCTAGTGGCATAATCATAGTGTATAAATAAGTGGTTCACCATTTCCTCCTTTTTACATAGGACGCACCTGTTCGCCATGGAGAAGCCCCTTTTTATAATATTATCCTGAGTTAGAACTTTACCATACGTAAGGGTCCACCAAAAGAAATTGATTTTCGATGTGAGCCGACGGATCCACACCTTCGTCTAGTCCCCTGGATTATTCTCTTCCTTTAGAAGCATGTTGTAAGCAGTTTTGACCGAGAAGGTACTAGCTTGGGTAGGGGCCTAGATGATGGAGTCTTTGCCACCAAGACCCGTGTTTCTAACATCTCTCAGGGTTTCCATGAGCTCATTAGCCAAATATTGAAGGTTTGGTCTGTCTCTTACCATATTAGGTATATCTCTCCAATTCCTACCCACGATGTAGTTGGAGGTTTTGTTACCAAGGATAGGTCTAAGGTAGTCCTTGAGAGGTTTGAATCTAAAGCCAAGGTTAGGGAAGTTCAAGATCCAATGGTCATTCTAGAATCTAATGGATCTCTTATTTCCAAGCTGCCAGAAAGCACCTTTAGACAACAAGGTTTTCATTTGCAGATGTTCACCCAGAGTTTGGAGCCACTGGGGAGGTCACTATTATGGTACATCCTCCTGTAGGGATGTCCTTGGAGGTACTTAAATAGTTATGGAAAAAAGAAATAAAAATATTTTTAAAAGACAAAAAGAGATGCACGTGGGTCACCAGAGGGTTGGAGGTGAAGGCCTCATCAATATTATCTGATTCGATGCGTAGAGTGTTGCCTCCCATCTTGATACTCTCCTTCTCCTACACTAGAATATCCTGAAAATTGAAGGGTCGAGATTCTTGACAGAGAGTATAAAACCAGTTGTTTTGATTTAGTCATTTTGAGGAATGATTATACTCAAAAGGCTAGCCTTGGGTGAAATTTTGGGAGCCAGACTCCATACAACAATATCTAACGGATCTCCAAGTGTCATAATTAGCAATAACACTAGGGCTGCACTTACTGTCCTTGTAAGCCAAGAAAGCCTGCCGATGCGGATAACTATCTCTCCACACACTTGACAGGCATTTATGATTCTTTATGGGGTTTTTGATATTCCTTTTCATAATCACAAAAATCACTAGCTTGCATCGGCATGTGATCAAGGTAGGATTCTTAATAAACATGACAGGTTGTCTCACTTTAAATATTAGTGGTAACATTTATTTCCCCTCTAATAAGTTTTTGAGTCACCTTAGGTAGTTCAATGACCACCCTCCAATTGTTAAGTTTGGTTTGCTTGAGGCCAATAACAGCCATCGAATTTGCCAATTAGATAGTTATGGGAGGCAAAACTCTATGCATTGAACTGGATAAGATTGATGAGGCCTTCACCTCTGACCCTTTGATGACCCACTACTATTGGCTGTGGTATTCGATGGAAAAAAGAAATAAAAAGATTTTTAAAAGATAAAAAGAGATGCACGTTATTTTTAAATCAAGTTTAATACTTAAAGAATATAGCACAAACACAGGTAGTCTATTTGTAGTTAAGATATAGCAACTAAAAAATTAATCAGAATACGAATGAAATTGGTTGCAACTCATCTTTCCAACTTCTCTGCTTAATTTTATTTTTTGTGATTTTAGCACCCTCCTCCACCTATTATTCACGTCTGAAACACAATATAGAGAAAATTTAATCATCGCAAAATATAGAAAAAACATGTTGCGAGAGTATTTTACATAACATATATTTTAAAAGCTTGCATTTATACTTTTGAGAGCAAAAGACACACACTTGATAGATCAGTTGAAAAAACTTTAGAAACTTCAAAGCACTAACCAATAGGCATAAGTTGATGCCACACGTTTTCCCTGCCTGCACAAAATGAAAGCTTTGAACATATTATAGACATGCATCAAAGTATATTGGAAATGTTTGATAGACTGACTCAAAGAAAGGTCATCATATCAAATGCATGAAGTGTTTTATTTGAAACTATTTTAGAAACTTTCAAGACATACAATTCATAGGCATAAATAGCTTTGTTTGGTATCTTAATCACAACAAATAACAACTAGCGGAGTGTCAATTTAAAACTAAAGTTTTTATTGACACAAAATATTCCTCTATGTTGTGGATGTATAGATTGCCTCTCAGTATAAACTAGCTTATATATATTTTATTATATATTAAATACGCTGAGGAATATCCTTCTAGAAGCACTTATGACACCTATGACAAATATGATTAAAAAAAGGTTCCTCGAGAAGGATATCTCTCGGCTTATTTTATATATAATAAAATATATATAAGTGAGTAGCAATGACGATGCAACATGGGAGATATTAAATACATTAATATAAAGTTATAATTTATTAGGTTATGATTAGGGTAGGGTTTTGATTAGGATTCGACATTAGGGTTAGGGTTAAGAGTAGGTTTTAGCATTAGGATTAGGGTTAGGGTTTATGATGAGGAATATGGATAAGGCTAGGCTTTACATCATGGTTAGTATTATCATTAGGGATAGGGGTTGGAGAACTTATGATTACATTAAGGGTTATAATTTGAGTTATAATTATGATTTTAAGTAGAGTTAGGATTATAAGTAGTGTTAGGATTTTAAGTAGACTTTGGACTTTGACTACGTCCCATACAAGGATTATGTGCCTGACTCATTGGATCAAAATACTGGTAACAGTAAAGGAAAGGATCCCATTAATAGGGGTACAACTAAATCTAGTGTTAAAACATGCAGGTCCCCTTCTGTTACTGTTAAATCTCCTCCTAAGAAGAGAAATCCCCCTTCATCGGTCATGGATACCACACTAGACCCTATTTTGGTCGATAATGACAAGGAAATTCATGTTGATATTCTGTTGGAAGCTAGGACAGAAACCCCCATTGAAAAGGGCTCTACTTGTAACGATGAAGTCTCTTTTGGGAAGCTTTTAAGCAACTTTCTAGTTTTTCAAGTGAATCTCTTTAATTGGTTTTTTTTTAGAGATTTAGGATATTAGGAATAGTTCCCCTACCACCTAGAAACTTGATGACATTATCACTAGTACTCATAATTTGGTGAAGGATATCAATGACCTTAAATAGGACGATGAAGGAAAAATTAAAATCCTGGAGGATAGGTTCAATGTTGTTCAATTTGCATTAAATGGGGTGGTCAATGTAAGAAAAATGGACCTAGAAGACACCAGCAAAGGCTTACGAAAGTTTGATGAAAAATTTGAAGTGGTTGAACGCTTATCAAAAGGTAATTCCCCTGCTTCCAATTCTAGAGAAATTTTACATGAAATTGACAATTATCAACTGAAAAAGAAGAAGAAAGCAATAAATAAAGGCTTGGAGGAGAGGAAGGATTCAAAAGCTCAAGACATCGGCTTGGGTTTAGCTATGTACCTAATGAGAAAGAACAAGGTTTCTACAAGTCCTCTGGACACTGTTGTCCAAAAGGTTAGAAATATTCACACACATATTGAATTAGGAAGAAATAGTTTCTGGCGAAGTGTCTGTAGGTTGCCTTGGGGTTTTTAGTCCCTTTTTTTGGCTTTTGGTTAGTGTCTAGATCTTGTCTAGTTTGTATGTGGTTATTATTTTGACAGGAAGATCCTTTTTTATTTGTAAACTTTGGGTTTCTAGTCCCTGTAAAACCAATTTTCCTCTAATCAAAAACTAATTATTAGACTTTAAATTTGTATAAACAATTAAATGTTATCAATTTCTCTATTAGAAGTATTTTTGTAAGTAAACATTAAAACTGTATAATTAAAAATATTAAAAATATTAATAATTAATATTCCTATCAACCAAAAAATTGACATCTTATTATAAACTTTATGCCAACTATGAATTGAGGATGATATGGAAGTCTAGTAATGTCTTACCTCTATATAATATTAATAAAAGTGAAAAATAAAATTGTCTTATTTGAACAAAAAAAATTTATTAAATAATTTATTAAATAATTTTTTTCAATAAAAAATGTTTGGGTTGCTTATAATTTACTTTTCTTACTTTGTGGGAAGAAGTCAAATAATATATTAAAAGGTGTTTAAATATATAAAATAATATTTTGTTTAAAAAACATTTAATAGTACTTGTTTTATAGAAGTAATATCAACCCTAACTAGTACTCAGGTACTAATAGCTTTTAGAACTTTAAATAAGTTATTTTAAATATTTTACTAACAAATTGTAAGTGTAGTTACTGACTTGTATGTAAACATGTTAAGTGTATTTTCAATGGGTCACAAGGTTTAACTCTTTTTTTCTCAAGTTTTGTGTAGGATACATTTGTATCTCATTAAAGAGGTTCATCTTATTTTTTAAAGTAATAAGAATGGGATTCATAAAAAATAATAATTTTTTTTACAAACTAAATAATACAACCATTTGATTATTATTACTCTAGAATTTTGTGTACAACAAGTTATTTTCAAGTAAAATTATTTTCTATTGTCTTTGCCTAAAACAACTTTAAGTTAGTGACCTAGTTCAATGTATTATTGTGTACATGTTAACTATTTGTGCTAAATCTTTATATAATTTAGTTTTTGCAAAATTCAACTCTATCACATGACTTAAGACAACAAAAACATTGTGCACTTCTTTGAATATAGAAGAGCCTTAAGTTTTTAAAAACCAACCATTTTGTTTAGAAATATAAATAATATAAGAGAGATAGAAAAGGTCACGACAAAAAAAACCTAGCAGTTGTCAAAGCATAGAGAAAGAAATAGGGCAAACAAACTGCAGAGGAAAACATCTAGAAATAATTAGAGCTCGTATAGATCTTGGGTAGAAGGGTTGGACAAAGCAAAACTCATTGATTAAAATTGCATACAACTACTAAAATCCATTGTTTATTTAATGAAGCACCCTAAAACACATTGTCCTTGATCCAACTATAAATGGAAATCACTTGCCTCTTTATGTGCCTTTGTCTTATCCATTGAAAAAATATGCATTTCCTCCATACTTTTTACACCCACCCAACAAACTAAAAGAGACTGTCAAATAAAAGTAGGTATAATCTCTAGGAAGATTAGATTTTAAAATTAATTCTCACCTATTTTACTCTCCTATTAAGTAGGTATTTTTAATATATTTTATAATTTACATAAAATATTTTTAATTACTTTGATGGGAAATTGTCAGATGTTGGTAAATTGTCAAATATCGAAAAAATGTACAGTTAGAAATAATTTATGAGATATTACTGGTAAAGTTGTGTGGATAATGGGGATAGAATGTAGGTAATCTTGACCGTTCTACTTGCCCCATAGACATGAGGACCTAGCCCACCGTCATTTCCACTACAAAGAGGGAAAAACCCTTACATAAACATGCTAAGAAAAGATAAATCTAGCATTGAATTTCATATCATTGTGGTTCATTCAAATGAGACAGTTGGAACATTCGGTGATGATAGTTACTGCCATGTTTTGATTCTTGCAAATGATGCTTTCTAATTTGACTACTAATCACAATGCTGGCCTTCTCTACCTTTTTGTTTCTATTGTTATTACATGGCTAGAATTTCTATCTTATTTTTGCTTGATAGCAGTTTTAGTGGCATTTTTTCTCCCCAAATTTGGTATTGAACCACATTTTCTTATCCTTCCATGCATGTGTCCCTAGTCTAGTTTGATTGAGAATGGAATATAATAACTAATAAAAAATATAAGCTTTAGCAACCTTTTATCTCTATTATAATCTAAGGCATTTTGTGGATCATGTGTTTGGTCCATGCCTATTTTGAATGTTATCACCATTTTGAACTATCTCTTTTGTGAGCTGCACAATGACACTGCATTTACTGCAAGTCTCCACATTGAGAAATGAAGAGAAAAGTTATACAACCCAGGTAGTAATCTCGACTTTTATTTGCATATATGCTACCAACTGCATTTTTAAAAATCTTTTAATTGTGTATTTTAATATTTTTTTAATATTTTGACATATTCTAAAATTGAGTAGAGGGAAATGATATAAACAAACTTGTTTTCATGGAAGCCGTGGCTGTATTTTGATGCAATGGTCGATTCTCTATGTCCAATAAAGTGTTAAAGCACTCTTGGGCCTCTCAAAATTTGTAAGTTTATTTGCTACCATAGATAAACCATCGGTATGCACTTTTCTTTCAACAAAGGGTTTTCTGATAGAAAAAATAGCTCACAATCCGTTGTATGTATACGAAGACAAAACATTTTGTTGATGAAATATGGTGAGAGATTTCTTCAATGGTTTTTTTTTAATCCTTGCAAAAACATAACTAAAGTCTTTCCAGAACTGACTCAAAATCTATTGAACTTGTGCCTGATTCAAGTGAATCAAGAGCATCAGGTGTTGACCATTACATGAGAACATTTAGAAATAGAAGGGTTGTCAGAGTACATGAGTGGGCTTCTAACCCTAGGAAAGTTAAGACAATGGGGGTATGTGCAGGATCATGATATGCCAAACTACACCCTTAAGTACCAATGAAAATTTAGAAAATCAGGTTTAGGCAAGTTGACATAAAAAAATGAACAAGTTATAAATATTATTTCAAAAATATGTAAGAAGAGAATCTGTAAAAAATTGAATTTAGTTTCTAAGATACTAGGCCTTTTTTGAAAAACAATTATTCTATATGTTGAAATTTTCAAATTTCAATATAGTGGTATGAAAATTTCAGGAAATAATAAGAAGTAGTTGTATGTCCGACCACTTTAAATACAATCAAATGATAATTTTTTTTACAAGATTCTAGATATAAGTAGTAGACTCATGTTTCGATGTGACACATATTTTTTTGTAATTTATTTCCAAGTAAATAATTAATTATGATTTTTATTCTACGACTTTTCTAAAATATAAAAACTCTCATGTCTAACCACATTAAGTTAGTTTAAACTTTATCAAATTGAAAACTTTTTTTATTTTTATTGTAGTAAGAAAATCATAGAATATGACACATGTTTTTGGATTTAAAAAATGTTATACAGTTTGAAAGTTATAGAGCTATTTTTCAATAAGTTTATCAACCAGGACTAGAAAGATAATAAGTAAGTGTATGTCTGACTACATTAAATAAAATAAAATCATAATATTTTTTTACAAGATTCTAGATAAAAGTATTAAACTCATGTCTGGATGTGATGCGTATTTGTTTAAATTTTTTTCCATGTAAATAATTAATTATAATTTTCCTGCTACAAATTTTCCTTAATATAAAAACTCTCATGTCTAACCACCTTAACTTAGTCTAAACTTCATCAAATTGAAAGAATTGTTTATTATTATTGTATTAGGTAAGTATAAAATGTGATGTATATTTCAGATTTCAAAAATATTATATTGTTTAAAAGTTATTGTTGTTTTTCAAAGAGTGTATCAATTAGGACTTCTTTTTCACATCGCCACTTTTTGGCATACCATGATCTTGCACATACCCATGGATGCTATATTAGGCATAGGTAAATCCACTCCTAACTATGGAATCAGAATGCACACCAATGAAGGATCCCAACAAGCCGCTTCTAGTATTGGAAATGGAATGCATAACAAATTAGAATGTCAAAAAGCTACTTGTAGTACCCATATAGGGAAGCTTAAAAATAAGGAGTTTCAAGAGGCTATTCCCAGCCCTACGGTCAAAAAGCGTAAAAAAGAAGAATGCCAACAAGGCAATTCTAGTCCTAGAATCATAAGGCACAAGCAATTAGAAATGCAGGAGGCCACCCTTAGTCCTGGAGTCAAGAATCATCAAACTGTGTCATTTCAACACAAAACTAAAAGTTTGGCAATATTAAGTAGCCAGATGTTAAAGCATAAATCTCAAGTTTCTAAAAGTGCTACAGAGAGTGCTTCTGAGATAAATGGTGTCCAAGAAGGGAATTCTTTTGTGAAAAAGAACACAAACCTTATTCACTCAAATGTTGTTGATGCTGACATGTCTTCAAAGAGCATGCAACAAGCCTCCAATGATGGAACTGATGATGATTCAATGGGAATTTTTTTGAAAGAGATTTTAAAGAATCTAAAATCAAAGAAAAAGAATAAATCTGTTAGCACAAAACCAATCAAAGTTAGCAATGCATTGATTAATAATGGCATAAGTTGTGATGAATTTTATTCTAATAGAATGAATAAGCCATCTGGTACTAGCTCCACTACGAAAGCCTCTGTGAAGAGGGAAAATAGTTCTAAAGAGGAATATGATGAAACTAAAACAAGTGAAATAATGGCTCGCAAAGATGAGGAGACACTGTCATGTTTTAAAGACAAGGCATTTAAAAATTTCAAATCTTAGAGGACTAGTGTATGTCAGGCATAGCACCAACTTGGCATTCAATCGAATGACTAGGAGCAAGGGGTGTCTGAAGTTACTGATTTAGAGAATATTGGTCAAGATATCATTTCCTCAAAAAGTGTGGTAATCTCATGCACAGTTCAATTGAATAATAAGATGTTATAAAAAATAACTAATTTAAATACTCAAATTTTTAAAAAACTATTCCCACTTCAGAAATCTCACGTGGTAAATTAGATTTGACCAGAGGTAGTGTGATGAGAATTAAATGCCAAAGCTAAAAGAAATTTATTTTTAAATAAATTTATTTAAAAAATTAAAGAAATATTAGATTTTATTTTATATTTTCCAATATACAACCAAAAAAAATAGTAAAAGATTGAACTAGATCTGCAAGATCGAAGAAGAATCTGACATCATTTGACAAAAAGTTCAAAACAGTGAAAGTGAAGACTTTAATTCCCACCACATAAATCAATTGGTTCTAGTCAAAAAGTACACATCAATGAGTTCTAGTCAAAGATTACGCTATGCTGTTTGAATTTTGCTAGATATACCCAAAAAGATTATATTTTTTTCTTCTTGGTTGACTCATTTAATGGATGAACTGGTCAAAACCGCGTTCACGACTGGTGCACAAATTTCCCGATTCATTCTATCAAGCTTGGAGTGAACGCACGCCACAAAACACAACCTTTTTCTTTATCCATATTCAAAGAAGGTTCTTTACATATTTTAAGCTTTTGTTTATTCAGGGGTTTTATTTGAAATCACAATTTAGTCTGTTAGAAGTTGATTCATAAAAATTGAGAACTACCCATCTTTGTTTTATCTGTTCAGCCATGGCCTTAACACATTTTCTCAAGGATGGACTTGCTACAGCTTTCAAGGATTACTGGGTCGCCATATACATAGTCATATCTGCTGCCGTCTATTTCTTTGATTTTGATACCAACATTCTCACGGCCATAACGTACCATAAATTGCATATCCAGAAAGAAAAACCCACATACGGATGTGAAGGAATGGAATGGTATAAGGGTATATTTACTGGGATGTTCACAGCCATTATCTTTGTTATGGTGGCATCACAGATTTTGAATGCAGTTGTCTTCTGGGTGAGTGGAGATGTGAAGAAAGGGGCAATGAAGACATCCTTTCTTCTACCTCTCATTCACTTGAGAAGAATGATACTCTTCATCAGAAGCAGGGGAACTATAAAAGGGTGAGTTAATGTAAAACCAATTAAGTTTTCTCTTTCAATTGCATGTTGGCTTGTTAGTGGTGGCCAATTTTGGGTACTATCCATGATATATTGTCGACAGAGTGCAGGATTTGAGGGCAGAAAACATTGATGCACTGTATAATGTATTAGTTGTTTCTCTGGAGACTGGTCTTCAGTTGTTCCTGCAGTTTCATGTGTTCTTGTGGGGTGGATATTATCTTGCATCCCAAATGGATTCCCCCAAAATTGCATTTGTTTCAATTGCAGTCTCCTTAATCTCAGTATCCTACAACTGTTGTGTGGCCATCTGCACTCTCATAGATACATCAAAGATCACCTTCTTTGCTAGAATATCAACTGCCTTTCTAGTAGGTCAGTACACAATCCCCTCAATCAGTTCAGTTTAGAAAGAGTCAGAATTCAGTACACAATCCCCTGAATCAGTTTAGTTTAGAAAGGGCCAGAATTATTTTTAAGGTATAATGAAAACTATTGTGATATGATGACTTTTAACATCCTTTACATTAAAATCGAAAGATCTGTAATAACTGGAGGTTGTGTCAATTGAGTTTTTATTTCAGTTTGTGTATAATAAAGAACCGAAACTAGGTTTGGAAAGAGTCCAAAACGAACAACAAAACCTGGCAGATTGTCAAAACAGTTTGAAACCGAACTTCACTAAAGACCTCTAAGAGGTATGATACAGGAATGGAATGTCTTTCGATTTTTCACAGCAGAAAAAATAGTCAAAGAAATCACAGAATCAAATTTTCTTTTATCTTTGCAAGGGGTTCTTTTTCCACATCAATATGGTCATAATCCATGGCTTCTAGCACCTCCCCGTCCACCAAAGGCGTTTTAAGATGACTGATAAGGGCTGACCCTACCAGCTTTGAAGAAAGATTGTTCTCAAAAAAAGTGGCTATCAAACACAACTTGTTGCTTACATGAGGAACCATAAACCATACCCATGAGGTCACTCCCATATATTCTGGCACCATCACTAGACAGTTAAACTTTAAATGTAGAGATGTGATCCATCATAGCAGCAACATAGCATTACACAGAGCCTTCAACAACTTGGAGATAGCTATTAGAACATTGTTATTCTTAATTTGTTTGCATATTGAACTACTCAAGTCTAATTGTTCATTTTTAATAGATTTTTAGTTATTGTAGACACTCAACTACTATCTCTGCATGAAAAGAATCAAAATTTAAATATTTCTTTCAATTACGATGATCAATATGTTACAAATTAACAATATTATAATACAATAATTTCTAATGATATTTTTTAGTGTTATTGTTAAAAACATTTTTAATTTTTTTTTTAAAAATTTCAACTATCAATCTATATATTGCATCACGTATTTCTCCATGAAAGAATTCTGTAATTTAAAAATTAATTTTGGTTATTCAAAGCAATTAAATTAAAAAATTGTTTGGAGGTAAATTTTATGTTAAAATATGAATCTTGTGTAATAGATAATTTTGTAAGGCAGACGTATACTCACTGTGTGCAGTGATAGTTAGATGCATTGGGTTCCAACTATTGATAGCTCTGGCAGTTGGTTCTGGTGGAGAGAAATGGGTTAGGCACTTGGGTGAAGCAATGCGTTATTGCCTACCTTACCTTGTAGCCACATTACTCATCCCTGCATTCGTTTTCCTGGGGGAGCTCAGATAGAGGTACTTATCAAATCTAAACTTATTGCTTCTGTGTATTGCTTTCACCTACATGAATTTTGTAATTGGGCTTCTCAAAACTAAAACCATCAAGGGGAAACGCGAGGCTAACAGAATTCAACCCAGGCTAACGTTTGTTATATGCTTCTCTTATGTCCTTCCTGACCTTGCGTTGAGTGTTACTGTTAGAATGAAGCCTCAGTGGTATGGATGCCCCCCCTGGTCTCCTCTCTCTCTTCCATTTCGCCCTCACCTTCAGTTCCCTCTTACAATCTTTTCTTGCTCGCAATTGACACTCTAATTGTTATCTGTTGTCTTTATTTATTGGGGGTCACTTTTATCTCCCTATGTGATGGAGAAACGAGAGGAGGAGAATATTAGTTTTCAACAATGGCAGACCACAAGAAAGAGAAAGACTGAGGAAAGCCACAGAGCCACCCACAAAAGGCAGAAGGTATGGTAAACTTATTTAGGGTTAACGGTTTCACTATATGAACCATAATACATGTGAGAGAATAAGGAGGAAAAGGAGTATATGGATGGATATATATGAATTTGTAACTATATATATATATATATATATATATATATATATTAATGGTTGATGCTTCAGCAACCCCAATAGCAGGCTATTATGCCATCTCCTTCAGCCATGCAGAATTCAAATCCTAAACCAACTTAGTTACCAACTTAGTCAACACCTAATCCCAATAGCAAGCCTCAACAACAGCAAGTTTACTCTGTTGATCCTAATCAACAACTTGCCTATGCCCTTAACAATATTAACCTAAGATTAGGGACTGTCTTGCCAACCTAAACTCCTCTTGTAATTATCGAACTTCCATTTGAGGAAAGTGGGTAAGAAATCCTAAATGGCGAAACCCTAGCTAAGGAGTTGTTACCTAATCAGCCCTTGCCTTCAGCCTACAATAAAACACCTTGTTTTCCTAGGAGGTTAGAAAAGGAAATTGTCCAGCCATAGGAAGAACATGTATTTGACATCATTGAGAAATTAAAGCACATATGTGTGAACATACCCTTTTTCCAAGCCATAAAGAAGTTCCCATTTATAGAAAGGCTATCAAGGAGGCATGTTTAAAAAGGCCAAGTAGAAAGAAGAGAGACCCTCAAACTGTTCATGTTTTGGGACAACTTTCCGATTTAATGCTAGGAAAGGTTACCATCCCAAAATACTCAGACCCTGGTAGTCTTGTTGTGGAGATCATTGTTAATATAATTTAGGTTAAGAATGCTCTAGTTGATCTTGGAGCTTCCATAAATGTGATGACCAAAGACCTTATGATGCAATTAAGTATCCCAGACTTAAGAAATACACCTATTGTCATGCACCTTGCTGACAGTTCCACTGTCAAACCTCATGAAGCCATAGAAGACCTTGTAGTCACTTTAGATTCATGGGAATACCTTGCTTATTTCATGGTGTTGTCCCCAAAAATAACATTAGGAGGGTATCCAGTTATATTAGGAAGAACTTGGTTGGCAACTACAGATTCCTTTATAGGTTGTAGGTCTAGAGACATGACCATCTCTAATGGTTATAACACCAAGAAGCTCACTTTCTATGCTCCAGCCCCACCTCAACTTGAGACTGAGCAAGTAATTTTGCTTGATTTAGGGGATGATATTGAAGAGGAAGTTAATTTTGTGGTAAACTTAACGATGATTAGAAAGGGACCTTTTATTGAGAAGCAAGAAGAAGATGAGATTTTGGATAATGTCATCCAAAATAATTATGGTATTGAATATCCTCCATGTGACGAAAGTCCATGTTCATTGCAAACTATTCTTCTCTCCTCTACTTCTGCACATTTTCCTGCAGCAACATATTTCTTGCATACATTATTACCTCATGAGGTAAGGATGCCCATTTTGTCTAATGTTTCCATGATAGAGTTCAAGCATGTCAGAAAACCTCTAAGAAGAGTTAACTCAACTCTCAGGGAAATAGTCAAAGAGGAGCTACAGAAGTTGTTAAATGTAGGGTTTATCTACCCAATTTTAGATAGTCAGTAGGTTTTCCCATTGGTTATTGTGCCTAAGAAAGCTAGTAAGTGGACAATGTGCCTGGATTATAGGTATCTTAATGCTGCAACAAAGAAAGATCATTTTCCTCTACCTTTTATGTATCAAGTTTTGGACAACCTATCATGTAAAACATACTTCTCTTTCCTTGATGGTTTCAATGGATATAATCAAATTAGGATTGTTCCAAAAGATCAAGAAAAGACCACCTTCACTTGTCCTTGGAGAAAATTTTCTTATTCAGTGCTTCCCTTTGGTCTTTGTAATGCTCCTACAACCTTCCAAAGAGTTGTGATTAGTATCTTTTCTGACATCTCATATAACTACATGGAAATTTATATGGATGACTTCATTGTTTATGGTGAAACTATTGAAGAAGCTAAGGATAATTTAGAGAAATTCCTCTATAGGTATGAAGATCATAGTCTTTCACTTAATAGTAAGAAGTGTTTCATGATGATGTAGGAGGGAATACTGCATGGACATTATATCTTTGCTACAAAAATACAAGTGGATCCTTCTAAGATTAAAGTTATTGCTAGTTTATCTTTTCCTTCTAAATAAAAGGACCTCGGGTTTTTTCTTGGTCATGTTGGATACTACAGGAGATTCATTAAAGATTTTAGTCAAACAGAAGGGCATTTATATGTTCTATTGAATAAAGATGCATAATTTGAATGCACAACGGAATGTGAGAAAGCATTTCTTGCACTCAAAAAAGCTCTCACACAAGCACCTATTCTAAAAGGACTAGATTGGTCACTTCTATTCCACAATCACACTAATGCATCAGATTATATTATCGATGTTGTTCTGGGATAGAAAGATGGGTCAACTAAGCATGCCATTTACTATATTAGCAATAATTTGTAGGGAGCTAAATTTAACTATACTATCACAGAATAGGAAATGCTAGCAATCATTTATTCACTTAACAAATTCAGGCATAACATTTCAGGTTATAAGATATTCATCCATACAAATCATGCAACAATCAAGTACCTCATGAATAAAACTTCTATAGGAAGGTTGGCCAGGTGGTTGTTGCTAATGCAACAATTTGATATTATCATTGTGGATAAACCAGGTAAAGCCAATGTGGTTGCTGACTTCTTATCTAGATTGCAAAGGCAAGATAATTCTACACATATAGAAGATTCATTCTCTAATGATCATTTATTTGTAATACAAGTTATCCATCCATGGTATGCAGATATAACTAATTACTTAGTTGTGGGAAGAACTCCTCATTTCTCACCAAAGGAGAAAAAACTACTGGTTGAAAAGAGTTTTAACTTCTCTTGGATTTTGGATTGCATGTTTTATACAGGACTAGACCAAGTAATGAGGAGATGTGTATGAGAGGAGGAAACTTATTACATATTGCATGCCTTACATGATGAGCTCCGTGGAGGACATTTTGTTGCAAAAATGATAGCCATGAAATTTTTTAATGCTAGTTATTATTGGCCTACACTCCACAAGGATGTAACCAAGTAAACAAAGAAATTTCACAGGTGCTAGAGGATGTGGAGACCAACTAGATCTGATGAGATGCCCTTATCTCCTCAAGTGGTAGTTACCCCTTTTGATAAATGGGGCCTAGAATTTATGGGCCCAATTGATCCTCCATCAAATGGTAAGTCTTACATCCTTGTTTGTACTGGTTATGTAACCAAGTGGGTTGAAGTAAAGCCTATGAAGCATGCTATGGATAATAAAGTTACAGTATTCCCTTATGAGGAGATTTTCACTAAATTTGGAGTTCCTAGAGAGATTGTAATAGACCAAGAGGCTCAATTCACATATACCTTAATAGAAGCTTTGGTTAATGAGTATAATCTTAGGCATAGGAAGTCAACCCCATATCACCCTCAAGACAATGGTTAAGTATAGGTCACCAATAGGAATATTGAGGTAATTTTGACAAAAGTAGTAAACCTGCATAAGAAGGATTGGGATGCAAGATTTCTAGAAGCTATTTGGGCTTATAAAACCACTTGGAAAACCACCACAAGTTATACACCTTTTGAGATGGTCTATGAAAAGAAGGTTGAAATGCCTATAGAGTTTGAACACAAGACTAAAAGACAACATTGGAAATTGATCTAGATATGACTATGGCACAAAGACAAAGAGTCATGCAACTCAATGCCTTGGATGAGCTTAGGAAAGATGCCCTACAAAACACAAAGTTGATTAAGAATCAACATGTTAAATGGAATGACCGGTATATATAAAGGAGAAGAAGTGTGTTGGAGGAGACTAGGCTCTATTATATGATTCCAAATATAAGGATAATTTGGGGAAGTTACAAACCAGATGGTTAGGTCCATATGAGATCGTTGAAGTATTTAAAAATAGTGTCATACAATTACATACCATAAATGATGTTAGGTTCAGGTTTCTAGTCAATGGGCATCGATTGAAGACCTATTTTAAACCCATTGACAAGGCAAAACTCTTAAAGCAATTTCAATCTGAGCATCACGGTGTACATCCTACATCTCAAGGAATTGAGTCTCGGCTCAATTCTCTAAGTATTGCATGATAGTGCGTTGACCTTCATAAACAAAGGATTCACTTAGTGGGTCTCATTTTGTTCCACGTACTCATCCTCCATCCATGTCATCTTCTTTTCTTCCACCTCATCCATCGATCATTCATCATTTTTCTCCAGTATGTCTTTCGATAATTTGTAATAAAGAGGGAGCAGTCGCATCAGTTGCTTAAGTATTCATTATGTTAGGTGCGCTTCACATAATCTCAAGTGGTTAATTATTCTATTGAGTTGAATTTATGAGTTAATTAAAACAAGTACATATATATTTTAAATATGGTTACAAATTTCCAGTCTTTTCCACATGCTTGAATTGCCACGTCTATTTATTTCTACTGCCAACTACTCAAATCGATTTAATGCCCTATCCTTTCTATCAGCACTTTGGATTTTCCATCTGATTCACTTATTGTCTATTTTTATATCTTGCACTTAAAACCAATTGCACATTTCTTTCCTTCCTAAACTTGTTTAAAAATTTGACATTTGAATTGGTGAGACCATTTCTACATCTCCTGCAGCTCCTGAGACAATAGTTTTGTAGTTTAGGTTGAGGGGAGAGAAGGAAAGTGGTTAATGTTGTAGGGGTTTTAATAAGCAAGGAAAGAGGTTGATTTGTTGCTAAGTGTTGGTAAGGTGTGCTGATCTTTGAAATTGCGTGGGAGGTCAAAGTTAAAAATGGGATGACAAACTGTTAGGCATGAGTCGATAGACCATCGAATTCTATTTTAGGATGTCCAGAATTTGTCTGCATTTCGACAATGTGGATGGCTTGATTATTTTATGAAGCTCACTACATATGATGAGTGAGTGGCTGAAGAATTCAAAATAACTTTTTGAAATGTAAAGGCTAATGTAAAAGGTCTCAAAGTTATTGTTACAGAGGAATGGATTTATGAGGTAACTGGGTTACCTTGGACCATTGAATTGTTCCCACAAAAAAAATATGCACAAACTACTTGAGGTGAACTCACCCAACTTGAAGATCCTCCATTAAGCATCACCAAACAAGGTTCTCAATGATTAATCTTACCAGAGGAATGGGTTTCGAAGGCCACCTATGTTATCAATTTTTTGACATGTGAAGGTAGGTTCTCAGTGCTCCATTCCCATCATTTTAAGTTGTTGTCTCATATGCATCATGGACAAATAGTTAATGTCCCTAATTTCCTCTACAACTTGTCAATATTCACTTTGTTTTCCAAAAGGGTCAAGTTAATTTTGTTTCTCATCTTTGCCTAGTTAAGTTTCTCATTGAAAGGTCTATAAGAGATCATTCTCCTATGCCCTACGAAGAATTTGTTAGTCTCAAAAGTTTTATGGTTGAATTCCATGATGTCAGACCTAGAGGACAACCTCCTATCCATAAGCATTGTTCAAAAACAACTGAAGCTTCTGTAGTTGTCCTTCCTAATACTACTACCCTTGAATCTTTTGTCTTAGATGACTCTAAGGATAATCTTCCCTTGTCTGCAAGAATGACTAGAATTTCTCAACAAAACCCTAGGGTTTCTTCCAGACACAACAAAGGGAAGTATCCAGTTCCAATTTCTCAATCAAACATGCCAACATTTATTCCTAATCATCTTAAGATGAGTCATCCTGGTGAAAGTTCTTCTCCTATATCCAAAGCCCAAAAGAATGCAACACCCGTTCCTACACCTACATGGAAAAGAAATATATTATAGGGTCAATTGGCTACTCCTATTTCTCATGTTGATTCCTTTCCACCTAGTCCTCATTCTCCATAGTCACCTAATGTATCCAGTATTACCACTTCTCCAATGCATCTTTCCATTCTTATATATGCAACTCAAGATGCTACTGACTCTTCTTCTTCAATGCCACTGCAGGAAGAAATAGGGTTGGGGGAATTAGTGGATATGATGGAGAAGTTGTAGGAATATAGTGTGTGGATTGAGGAGGAACAATAAGTTGTGTGGATTGAGGAGGAGGAACAAGAAGTAAGAAATGTATCTGATGAAATTGAGGAAGTAGAAATTGTAAGAAAAGTATGCCATGTTTCTAAGGTAATGCCACCAACTGTGCCATCTCTGCATCGACTGCTTGAACATCTCACAAAATTTGGTGTAGGGATGGTTTGTTATAAATAAATTTAGGATCAAAGTGTCTCTTATGATCTTGAGATTGAGAGATTAAAGATTGAAAATGTCAAGGTAACTCTCAGTAAAATTATGCAACTAGTTCCTAAAATTATCTAGTGTAGGAGTCCTTCTCAAGTTTATGCACTTTACTTGAAAGAAGAGTATTTGAATTTTCAATTACTCAGAATTTGGCAAGAGAAGAACCCTTCTTTGAAAACACCCCATGAATTTTATGAAGCATACATAGAGTCTCGTCAACATTTGAGGCACATCCTATGTGAATTTGATCTTCACAACATGGCAGTCTCTGATGCTGTGAATTGTAATCCTCTCTTGTACATTGGGGATGTCCATATTTCTGCATTAGCTTCCTTAATTAAAAATGAGATTAGTTGGGGAGAATAATTTGACAGTTATAAATATGAAGAAGCTACTATTCCTCTTGAAATTCGGGGAGAGTCCTCTAAGGATAGGAAAATTTACTTTGACTAGAAGAAATTATGGGCTCATGGATAGTCCAAGCGCTTAATTGAGGGTCTTAGAGAAGCCTCTTTTGCTCAATATTCTAAGATTGTCAATCACAGTCTTTACACTAGAACTCAACATTGCCAAACAAGATGGTTATCACTCGCACTGTGGATGCAGAAGTCTAAACCTCATGCTGCTAACAATTTATATGCAGCTACTAGGTGAGCCACTTTATTTATGGAGAAAGTGAGAGAAATGAAATAGAATTTTTTGCCTCAAGTAATCCAACCACCAATTCTCCTATGGCCACTATTAGCAATGTGAGGCATGAACAATGCCTACAATAGTGAATCTGTGGTTGGTAAGTGGTAGAGACTAGCAGAAATGAAAGCTTTGTACATGAGCTTTGCAGAAGGAGAATGCAGTTAGTGATTTCTAGATGATTTGCAGAAGAAGGCCAAGAAAGAGAAAGCAACTATGGTTGATGGGTCCAACCATTCTTAGGTTGAGGGGAATGATGAGCCCTAATTTTGGCATGTTTTAAACTATGTTTTACAAACACTTTCATATGGTTTTATAAAGTTTAAGTAGTAACTATGAGAACATTTTCATGGATTATGATACTTAGTCGTTTATGATGGAACATATCTATTCTAGTAATCCTTTCTATAGTTTTTATAAATAATACTTGCTATTTTGATAAATGGTGTGTGCCTTTGAGACTTTATCATCCTGCAACCATTACTATCTATTTTCCTATAGCCATATGAGGAATGTTGTTTTCTTGTATTTAATGAGCTATAGATGCATTGAATATGGACAATGAGCATTTGATTGATTTCATATGTTGACATAACTCATTTTCGTAGGATTAGAAATTATTTTTGTAGAACCCAAAGATCTAGGAGCGAATTTACACTCTATTAGGTCGTTGCCCAATGGTCCCAGTGAAGACTGATTCAATCGCAAAAGCGTGAAGCAATGGGAGGAGTTACAAGATTAGTTCCCCATGAAGGAAGGTGTTCCATGAATCTAGTGGAATGTGTCTTTATGATCCACAAATCTAGAAGGAGAATACCATTAATGTTTCTTGGTTGATTTGACTTAGCTTTCCTTTGCCCACTCTTTGTCAGTTGTGGGAGTATTTTTTGTACTAAAAGCTTTTCACTTTAAGTGGATAAGCCGGTTGCATGTAGTCAATTTCAATTGTAAATAAATAGCTTTGGCCTTTAGCTGAAGTGGGATATGAAAGATAGATGGAAAATAGATAGAGAAAGAATATAGAAAAGCAATAATACCAGTTATTAAAGTCAATCATTTTTACTAGCAATGTACTTCCTAATGTTGACTCAATAATATGATTCTGTAGTTTAAAGTTTACCCTGTATTTTCTCTAAGACACCAACTGAGGGGGCCCACTCAGGAAAGTGTTTATTTCTTTCCTTTTTAGAAAATAGGATAGTTGTACATTAATTTTTTGTAAAAGTTCAATGACTGTTCCTGTAGCTGATAGATATACATAACTATTGATTGTTCTTGCAGCCACTGAGTAGTTCTTATTTCCTATAGCTTAAGTGTTTCTTCAGTTTGAATTAAAAGTTGTTGATTGCATATTCATTTCCAGCATCATGTTCTTAGACATAGGATACATGTTTGTTACAGAAGACTAGTACATATATTGTGATGATCCATTTCAAGTTATATGGCCCTGAGTTGATAATTAAATGATGCTTTTAGAGGGATTTTTGGCTACTAGATATGATGTCCAACCACTGAGTAGGGGAATGTGCCTTCCTAGTTAATAAATCCAATAAGGATCAGTACACCTTGAATGATTCAGAGGTCCCCTGATCTAATTGGAAGCCTAGACTTTGTGTATCCATGGTTGTTCACAGCCTACAAAATTGCCTGCTCAGAATTCCTCGTGATTATGAAGCACATATTTGAATATATAAGATAATATAATATTTTACAATTATTATTATTACAACATGCTTCAACTAATTATTAGTGTTTAAATTTGTATAAACAATTATATGTTATAAAGTTCTTTATTAGAATTATTTTTTTAAGTAAACATTCAAACTATATAGTTAAAAATATTTAAAAAATTAATAATTAAGATTCCTGGGTAAAAGCACAATCGAGTGTCACCTTTTGGGCTAACTCAAATCACTCGGCCCAGTTAGACTCGGCCGAGTTATACTCGGCCGAGTCTAACACGGCCGAGTACACGTAGGCACCACATGGTGCTGAATGGCGTCTATGTGGCCCATTAGACTAGGCCGAGTGGTACTCGGCCAAGTAGGACTCGGCCGAGTCAAAATAATATTTTTAATATAAAAAAAAAAGTAATATCAACCCCAACTAGTACTGGGTACTAATAGCTTTCAAAACTTTAAATAAGTTAATTTTCATATTTTATTAGAAAATTATAAGTGTCCAGTAATTGACTTGTATATAAAGATGTTAAGTGTATTTTCAATGGGGCACAAGGTTTAACTCAACTTTTCTCAAGTTTTGTGTAGGATAATTTGTAACTCATTAAAGAGGTTCATCTTATTCTTGAAAGTAATATGTGTGGGATTGATAAAAATAATAATGAATTTTACATAAACTAAATAAAGGAAACATTTGATTTTATTAATATATAATTTTGTGTACAACAATATGTTCAACTAAGATGATTTTCTATTGTCTTTGCCTTACTAGAAACAACTTAAAGGTAGTGACCTAGTTTAATGTATCATCATGTACAAGTTAACTATTTGTGCTACATCTTTATATAATTTACTTTTTTGCAAAATTCAGGTCTATCACACATGACTTTAGGTAAGAACACAAAAACCTTATACACTTCTTTGAATAAGAAGAGTCTTAAGGTTTTAAAAATCAGCCATTTTGTTTAGAAATATATAAATAATATAAGAGAGCTAGAAAAGGCCATGACAAACAAAACCAAGCAATTGTCAAAGTATGGAGCAATTTACTTTGTCTCTTGGGCCCAAACTTGCTTATAGAAAAAGATAAAGATCACGAGAAACGAAAGAGGAACACAACACATTAATGAAAACCTTTCAAAAAAAAGCAAGCACACTATAAAGACACAAAGCCACATAGAGCTAGTGTATAAGTAGATCTGAAGTTAAAAAAAATAGGGCAAATTAATTGCAAAGGAAAACATCAAGAAATAATTAGAGTTTGCATAGATCTAGGCTAGAAATATTGGGCAAAGCAAAATCTATTGAGTAAAATGCATGCAACTACTAAAATCCATTGTTTATTAAATGAAGCACCATAAAACACATTGTCTATCATCCAACTATAAATCACAACCACTTGCCTCTTTATATGCCTTTGCCTTTGAAGAAATATGCATTCCCTCTGTACTTTTTACACCCACCCAACAAACTCAAAGAGACTTTAAAATCAAAGTATGTCCAATCTCTAAGAAGAATATAATTTAAAACTATTTCTCACCTATTTTACTCTTCTATTAAGTAGGTAATTTTATTAGATTTTACAATTTACTTAAAATATTTTTAAGTAGAAAGAAATCACTATTAATCAATTTTTCAATTTTAACTTTTTAAAAGTGTGAACTTACTTAATTTATGAAAGTTTCTTATGATAGACATGTTGAAAATGTAGAGTTTCTTTCCTATAATCTAAAATAAATTAATTTTTAAATCAATTTATTTGAACAATTAAATAAATATTAAATTTTATTTAATATTTCCAAAATATAACAAAAACAAATAGTAAAATATTGAACTAATAATCTGCAAAATCGAACAAGAACCTGACGTCATTTGACAAAAAGTTCAAAACAGTGAATTTGAAAGTGAAAACAACTGTATCACCTACTTCACTTTAGTTCCCACCAGACAAATCAATGAGTTATAGTAAAAAACTAACAAATCAATGAATTCTAGTCAAAACTACAAATCAATGAGTTCTAGTCAAAAAGTACGCTACGCCGTTTGAAGTTTGCTAGATATACCCCAAAAAGTTTGTAGGCTTTTCTTCTTAGGCTAGTTGACTCATTTAAGAGATGAACTGGTCAAATCCGCGTTCAGTACTGGTGCACAACTTTCCAGATTCATTTTATCAAGCTTGGGGTGAACGTACGCCATTCAATTTTCTTTATCCATATTCAAAGATGGTTCTTTACGCTTCTATTTATTTAGGGGTTTATTTGAAATCACAATTTTGTCTGTTATAAGTTGATTCATATTAATTGAGATTTCCCCATCTTTATATCTGTTCAGCCATGGCCTTAACCAATTGTCTCAAGTATGGACTTGCTTCAGCTTTCAAGGATTACTGGGTCGCCATTAACACAGTCATATCTGCTGCCGTCTATTTCTTTGATTTTGTTACCAACATTCTCACGGCCATAACATACCATAAATTGGATATCCAGAAAGAAAAACCCACATACGGATGTGAAGGAATGGAATGGTATAAGGGTATATTTACTGGGATGTTCACAGCAATTATCTTTGTTATGGTGGCATCACAGATTTTGAATGCAGTTGTCTTCTGGGTGAGTGGAGATGTGAAGAAAGGGGCAATGAAAACAGCATTTCTGCTACCTCTCATTCACTTGAGAAGAATGATACTCTTCATCAGAAGCAGGGGAACTATAAAAGGGTGAGTTAATGTAATGCCAATTAAGTTTTCTCTTTCAATTGCATTCAATTGCATGTTGGCTTGTTAGTGATGGCCAATTTTGGGTACTATCCATGATATATTGTCGACAGAATGCAGGATTTGAAGGCAGAAAACATTGATGCACTGTATAATGTATTAGCTGCTGCTCTGGAGACTGGGCCTCAGTTGTTCCTGCAGTTTCATGTGTTCTTGTGGGGTGGATATTATCTTGCATCCCAAATGGATTCCCCCAAAATTGCATTTGTTTCAATTGCAGCCTCCTTAATCTCAGCATCTTACAACTGTTGTGTGGCCATCTGCACTCTCATAGATACATCAAAGATCAGCTTCTTTGCTAGAATATCAACCGCCTTTGCAGCAGGTCAGTACACAATCTCCTCAATCAGTTCAGTTTAGAAAGAGCCAGAATTAAGTACACAATCCCCTGAATCAGTTTAGTTTAGAAAGGGCCAGAATTTTGTTTAAGCTAAAATGAAAATTATTGTGATATGATGACTTTTAACCTCCTTTACATTAAGATCGAAAGATCTGTAAGAACTGGAGGTTGTGTCAATTGAATTTTTATTTCAGTTTGTGTAGAATAAAGAACCGAAACTAGTTTTGCAAAGAATTCAAAACGAACAACAAAGCCTGGCAGATTGTCAAAACAGTTTGAAACCAAACTTCACTAAATATCTCTTAAGAGGGCTGCTACAGGAATGGAATATCTTTCCATTTTTCAAAGCAGAAAAATTAGTCAAAGAAATCACACAATCAAATTTTCTTTAATCTTTGCAAGGGGTTCTTTGTCCACATCAATATGGTCATAATCCATGGCTTCTAGCACCTTCTCGTCCACCAAAGGGGTTTTAAGATGACTGATAAGGGCTGACCCTACCAGCTTTGAAGAAAGATTGTTCTCAAAAAAAAGTGGCTATCAAACACAACTTGTTGCTTACATGAGGAACCATTAACCATACCCATGAGGTCACTCCCATATATTCTGCCTCCATCACTAGACAGTTAAACTTTAAATGTAGAGATGTGATCCATCATAGCAGCAACTTAGCATTACTCAGAGCCTTCAACAACTTGGAGGTGGATATTAGAACATTGTTATTATTAATTTGTTTGCATATTGAACTACTCTCATCTAATTGTTCATTTTTAATAGATTTTTAGTTATTGTAGACACTAACAACTACCATCTCTGCATGAAAAGAATCGAATTTCAAATATTTCTTTCAATTATGATGATCAATATGTTACAAATTAACAATATTATAATACAATAATTTCTAGTGATAATATTTAATGTTATTTTTAAAAAGATTTTTATTCTTTTATTTTTTTTAAGTTCAACTATCAATCTATATATTTCGTCACGTATTTCTCCATGAAAGAAATCTGTAATTTAAAAAATAATTTTGGTTATTCAAAACAATTAAATCATAAAATTGCTTGGAGGTAAATTTTATGTAAAAATATGAATCTGCTCTAACAGATAATTTTGTAAGGCAGGTGTATACTCACTGTGTGCAGTGACAGTGAGATGCATTGGGTTCCAGCTACTGATAGCTCTGGCAGTTGATTCTGGTGGAGAGAAATGGGTTAGGCACTTGGGTGAAGCAATGCGTTATTGCCTACCTTACCTTGTAGCCACATTACTCATCCCTGCATTCTTTTTCCTGGGGGAGCTCAGAAAGAGGCACTTATCAAAGCTAAACTCATTGCTCCTGTGTATTGCTTTCACCTACATGAATTTTGTAATTGGGCCTCTCTATATGCTGCTCAAAACTGAAACCATCAGGGGGAAACACGAGGCTAGCATGATTCAACCCAGGGTAAAGTTTGTTATATGCTTCTCTTATGTCCTTCCCGACCTTGCGTTGGGTGTTATTGTTCGAATGAAGCCTCACTGGTATGGATGCTCCCCCTGCTCTCCTTTCTCTCTTCCATTTCACCCTCACCTTCAGTTCCCTCTTACAATCTTTTCTTGCTCGCACTTGACACTCTATTTGTTATCTGCTGTCTGTATTTATTGGGGCTCACTTTTATCTCCCTATGTGATGGGTAAACGAGAGGAGGAGAATATTAGCTTTCAACAATGGCAGACCACAACAAAGAGAAAGACTGAGGAAAGCCACAGAGTCACCTACAAAAGGCAGAAGATATGGTAAACTTATTTAGGGTTAACGGTTTTACTATATAATGCAGGTGCATATACGGGGGGATTGCTTGAAATCTACAAAGAGATGTAATTAGTAAATACATTAACTAGAATCTATTTTATGTAGTACAGTTAGGAAAATTTGGGATTAAGTTTGGATACTCCTAAATAGAAGGAGATAAGGCCAATCTGTTTAAGGCCTAAGATAGTTCTGTTTTAAAATATAAAAGAGGCATGGTTTCCGGCCTCAATGGGATAGAAGGCTCGAGATAAATATAGGTTTATGTAATAGTGAGTTTGTGAATGGAGAATAAAGGTGTTTTCAATTTCATTGCCTGTATATATTTGTGGATGTAATGTTTTTATTTAATTTCATGAAGTCTGTTCATATGTAATGTGGCCTTTTTAGGCAGAAATTCTATTTTAACATTTGCTACATGTGGTTCTGTTTGCGCTCTGCGTCACTATATGAACCCTAATACATGTGAGAGAATAAGGAGGAAAAGGAGTATATGGATATATATGAATTTGTAACTATATATATGATGGTTGATGCTAAATGATATTGATATACATTATGAATGGTTTTGTGTTTATAGATGAATTTACGTATTATGTATGCTACAACATTTCATTATAATCTATTGTGAATTTTATTATACAACTGAAGAAAATAGGAATTATAATTTCTTCCCTCTAGTGTATGCAACACTGTGCCTCTCACCTGCATGGGTTATGCAGAATGAAACGACAATTAGAAGAGCCAAAGCCATGCTGCTTTGCAATACCAGAGAAATCCAGATAAATATCTGGCATCTACATTCCGTAATTATAGAGAGCAAAACTAACATTACATAAGTCAATCAAGTCAGAGTCTTCGGCAGAGGAAGAACGGCAATTGCGCGGAATTGACATAATGATGAAAAAGTCGCCAAAATGATGGAGTAGAAAAACTAGAGCCGTTTGTGCATGCTCTCTACTTGTAAGACTTTCGAGACAAGGATTTACAGCTTTACAATTAGATAAGATTTCTATTTTATTGTCACACGTGTATTAAGGAAAAATAAAAGAAAGAAAAGAGCTTTTATAGAGTTTTCTCTAAGTGTTATAGTATTTGTAGGTTTTATTGGTAATATTTCAACAATTTTGGCTTTGAAGTTGTTAATAGTTTTGGTAATTATTTATTAATGAATGAAATGTAGTCTTAAATCTAAAAAGTAATTATTGTAGTGTTTATGTGAACTATCTATCATTGAATGAAATGTTACATCAGTGCACCAATAAAATACGATTTAGGGTGCAGTCATGGAGGGGGGCTTCCGAAAACATTACAACTCATGTTGGGGAGATTTTTAGGATTATTTTAAAGTGGGAGGTACCATGAATTTTGTAGCTGAATTTATTCTTAAAAGTTTAAGCTCCACAATTTATGGAAGCAGGTGGGCTCATGAATTTTTTTATTTAACATATTAAATTCTCTTGAACTAAATGAATGAAAAAGAGTAAATAATTTATTGATAATAATTAGAAAATGTTATATGATTGACAAGTGGCATAAATAAAAGCCTAAGCCGGTGGGGCAATTTCTAGCCCCCGCCTTTTCCACCCGCTCAAATTTGTAGCCTAAAAAGTAGGGGCTACTACTTTTGAGGAGAAGATTTCAATTAATCCTGTATCAAACTTTTTTTTGGCTTCATGGGACCAACCACTCCATAAAAATAGATCTTGAAGCCCACCTCATGGGACCGCACCCTTAGTGCACAAGTATAGGTCTCACTTTTTGTCGAGACATTTTTGGACACCTTGGCATAAAACATACTGATATCGCATCATATTTGGTGATGTTGCTCTGACACCTTAGTTATAAATAGGGGACTTGCTAAGTAAGCTATTGTAAAATAAAATTGAAAGTGATTTGAAATTTTCATGTAGGATTTTGAGAAGAATGAATGCAAGGTGCTCAACTACTTGACCATCTAATATGGTCACAATATTATGGAACTACTTTTTGCCCCTTGTGAGAGGCACCTAACTGTGTTGCAAATGGGATGTACTAACCTTACCCCTTGCAAGATTTGTGAAATAGGTATTATTAATTTTTACATTGCAAATAGGGAAAACTCTCTTAACGTAAAAGAAACAACCTGTTGATACAATTTACCATTGATTTATATTTTAATTAATTTGGAAAAATAGAATAAATTAAAATACAACTATTTTCTACTTTTTATTGTTTAGGAAATATAGTCAATGATTCAATTTGATCCCTACATAGAAGTTGCATGAAAGAAGTGATTAATTTTTTTCTTCAATTTAACTTTATGCCCACATTACTTTTCGGATATGCTATGAATTCATCAATCAAAAGTTCATCACAAATAAATTATATATGAAGTTACAGGATATAAAGTTGTTATTGACTCTTGGTTATTTGAGTAGAGTAAATAAAACTAAGAGATAATAAATTACATTGTTCTTTAAAGTTCTTATATAATGAGTTGGAGGAGTACCTCAGGTGAAGATTATCATCCATATTCAAACTATCTTGTCTATTAAAACTATTAAGAGCTACTTCAACATATGACCATATGACTTCATTACTATTTATATTATAATATTTAAAATTGAAGCATGTTTTAATTAGATATTAATCTTTGAATTTGTTTTGAGGAATTGTATGTTATAAATTTTCTATTTAAGATAGGTTTTTAAAGTAAGCATTCAAACTTACTAATAAAAATATTTAAAAAACCAATTGTTAAGATCTTTATTGATCAAAGAATTTAACATATTATTGCAAATCTTCATGAAAATTGATGAACTCGAGAGAACTACCTATAAATATATAATTATTAATGTCTAAATGTCTACTTTTATAATTGTCAAGTCACTCTTGATTTGTGGATCCATTGATTTAAAGTGATTTGTTTTCTTGTGAATCATGATATAGTGTACAAAAAAGGTAATGAGTTACAAATTTACATAATGTAGATTGCAAGTAAGGAAAATAAACAATCAAACTCCACACATTAAAGATTACAATCAATTTAAGTTAAGATGTGGTTATCATTATTATAATCATCATCAATAAAAAGTATTCCCACATTTCAATATTAAACGTATAAGAAGAGTAGTGTTGTGTGAAAAATCATTTACTCTAAACTAAATTAATATGAAGATACACATAACAAGTGACATAGAATTTTCCATTTGATTAAAAAACTAACCATCAAATCTTCAATCAATATATTATCAATAAGATCAATTACAATATGGTTAGGCTCATTCTTTTAAAGGAGATCAGATAATTAATCATTTTAAAGATATTTTGGAGGATGACACTGATGAAGAGGCATTTAGAAGCATTGAAGAAAGTTGACATCCTTCTATCTTATATATTCTATTTCATACTATACAATTTGTAAATCTTTGTAGCATAGAAATTTTGAAGTCCTTTATAAGTTTATTTTTAATAGTAAACAAGCATATCATATTTTCTCTTAGTTTCATGATTTTCTAAATATTAGTTCTATTTGGCCAATGCCTATGTTTTGTAGAAAAAGTTTTAGAAGAAAATTCACCTATAAAATTCAAGAAAGACCTCACCAAACTTACCAAACATTCAATCAAGCAAGACCCCACAACATGTACTCTTAAATTCACTTTAGCTCAAAATCTTTGTAGAATAGAATAATAAGAGCTACACTTCCTCCAAAACAGTCCATGGAATAATAAGTTTTGTTTATCATAAACAAGATCAAGAAAATTCTACACAAAAGAACGATACACTACTTGTCAAAGATATTAAAAGTAAAGCACTATCCTATAAAGAATTGAAGAATAAAAGCATGTTATTTTAAAATTTCAATGTTGAAAAACAAAGCATTGAAGGCAACCCCAAAATTGTGTTTCTTATGATATGTATTTGCTTGTGCTCTTGGTGGCCTAGATCACCTGATTCTGTAACTTAAATTGCTCCCTTCAATTTGAGTGGATGATAATGTTTGGCAATAAGCCCTTTTGAGATAGTTGATTTCCTTCAATTAATACCTCAATAACGTTTTCGCAAGAACATAGTCCGACCTTCATAAGATTGTTTGCCCATTCTAGAAATGATGGAAGTCAATTGAATCTTTTATAGTTTTTACTTAATAAAATTGAAAATAGTGTTTTTGTTAAATGTCCACATTGCTTATGGTTCATCCATCTGGTTTTCATCTCCTTATAAGAGGGCATTCTCCAAACTCCATAAGAACATTGGCTATTCTCTTCTCAAAATGGTGGAAGCCAATAAAATCTTTCACAATGAATTTCTACACAAACATTTGAGCCGAAAGTGGTGACAATGTGGAAATCAAATTTACAATTCCTCCTAGTTGTTGAATCCCTTCCATTAATCTCCACAAGAACATTCCCCATTCTTGAAATGGTGGAAGCGACTTATGTCTCTTATAATTATTTCTCGCTCAACAATTTTGGAGATAAACTTGGTGGCATGGTGACAATCACCACAAATGCCAAGATTCTTAATGATTTGGATAGATGTACCAGGACATTTAATATACATAAGCCCAAAAGCAATAGCCAGCTTCTCACTATGACTGCATAGCAAATGCTCCTTTTCTTCCTATTCCACATCCTGCAACACAAAGTTTCTGTTGGGCACATACGTCACCTCTATCATTTTCAGGGTCAAATCCTCCAATGTTCTATAAATTTCTGCAGATTGTGCATGTGCTCTGCCCTCTTCAGGGAATGGATGAAGCTTGTTCTTGATATCAGTCCATGCATATCCTGGCATCTTTGACATCCCCTAATCTTTCATTATTGCTCTTTCCTTATCTACACTATCCGTCCTTCGAGCTGTTGCACATATGTTTGACATCGGAACATAATAGCTAGCCTTCTTGGGTTTCAGGTCATAAAGATATTTTGCTACAGGCTCTCCCAACTATATATTTTGATGAATTGTGTAGGTACCAAGCAAGAAACCCCATACATCATTTGGTTTTAATGGCATCTTGCTAATGATATCATATACCTCGTCCAAGTGCCCTGCTTGACCAAGAAGATTTACCATGCATGCATAGTTTTCCAACCCAGGCATGATGCAATTTAATCTCGTTTCATCTTGTCAAAGTAATGTCGGCCTTTCACTAGCATACCTGCATGACTGCAAGCAGATAGAGCAGCGAGAAAGGTGACACTGTCGGGCTTATATCCTAGTTTAAGCATTCGATCAAAAAGGTTAATTGCCTCATCACTACGCCTATTTATATTATAGCTAGAAATAATTGCATTCCACAAGACCAGATCTTTACACGCCATTGTCTTAAACAAGTGAATTGCAATCTTTAACTTCCCACATTCTACGAATCTACATACATGTCTATCAGGGCACTAACCATGAAAACATCTGATTGAAACCCATTTCTAATAGAACAATTATGTAACTCCTTACCTTGTTGAAGAGCCACTAGGCCTGTGCAAGCTAGAACACTTATGACAGTGACAGCATTTGGCTTCACACTTGCCAACTGGATTTTGTGAAACGTCTTCAGGGCTTCCCCACTCTGTCCATTCTGCTCATATGTTGTGATCATTGCAGTCCATGAGACAACATCTTTTAGAAGCATTTCGTCAAACACTTTGAGCGCGCTCTCAATAACGCTACACTTGGCATACAGTGCTACAAGCGCATTTCCCACTTGCAAATCCAAATGGAATCCACTACAAATTATGCAAGCATGAAAATCCTCACCATTTTTAAAGACTGAAAATCTCAAGATTATGCCACTTAAGCAAATTCCATAAATGTGAAAAGCCGAACTGGACTTACCATATAGACTAGTAAAAAATAAAATAAAAATTCCATTTCATACATAAGGAAAAGTATACATGAATTCAACCTACTTATCAAATTAAGATACATGAAATAAATGAATCCATTTAAGCAATGGTGTTGGCCATACTGTCGAATACATTATGTCATAATATAATGATAAAATCAACTCTAACAATGATGTCAACCTACTCATTGAGCACTCCAAACACATCATGATAGATCATCAATACACAAAATCAAAACATCAAGTACATCTAGTACATCATACGACAAGAGTATACATCAATGCAAGACCATGAAGGTCAATCATGAAACATAGGTGTCATCCGACAACTTTCCATCTGCAAGGTCCCTGTCTCCTAAGCCATCAGACATCTGTCCATCTACTATCTCGAGACGGGATTGTGGCCCAATCACTTTTTATGCCCAACCATGGAGTGGTTAGCTCTCATGGGGATCTTCCTAACACAAAGAGTGCGTAAACCCTACCCGAGAAGCCTAGCTACTTAGAACAAGAGGATCGGATGGATTTGGTGCAGCTATGAAACTAACTACAAGCACATATGCCTAATGTAGAACATAATCATGAATGTGGCAGGGAGTTGAAACATAATCACAACACTTCTATTGTCAGATAGAAAGAAAAGTACAACATTTTCAATTCTACTTTTCCTTATTTTCCCCATATTTAGCACCCTTCTATTTGAGGTTTGTATTAAGAAAATAAACAATTTTACTAAAATACCATTCTAAGTGCATTTATTATTGCTTAATCTTGCTTATCAACAGTCTGATTTTAAATAAACAGTAAGTACCAATTTCATACAATTTCCAAAAAAAGTCATAACAGAACAATAATAAAAAAAAAGTCAATAGTCCTTTCAACATATCATTTTAATAAAACTGTATAATACGACATTGAACACCAAGAATTCATTTATACTCTACATACAAATTTTTATTAGATTAAAAGGTAAGGAATGTCAAATGTATATAATTTCATAATGAAAAGGGATATTCCAAGTTAACAATAGGAGATATTCAAAACAACAATCCCAACATGAATCAGAATATTAAGGAAAAGAAGTTTGACTAGGCAAGTGCAACTGCTGGGAGATTATTAATAGATATAAAAATCAATTTGTTATCACTCAAGGAATTCAATGAAGAATGATATTCTCCTACAAATCTTGGCATGCATTTCAAAATGAGTAACATATAAATAAGTCTCAATAATAGGTAATTCTAGTGTGTATATTACCTATTTATTTGAGCGCACATACTGTTGGATTTTCATAATGAAATCCGATTGTCCAAAAGCCTCTTTATTTGACTTTATTTTTTATAAAGTTTATTTCTGATATTTTGTGTGGACTTTGAAAGATAAGTTCAAATCATATTTTGGGAAATCTGATTTCTTCTTCAAACTTCTTCTTTCTTCCTTTGGACAACAAATTTTCTATAAAGGGAAGAATATCTTTATTCTTCCATAGAGATACATGGATGTAATTTCTCTTTTGTATGCAGCAACAAAGAGGTTTTTTGTAATAGTCTATTTTTATCAGAGAAGTAAATGATTAATCTGTTAAGCAATGAATGCTTTAGATAATCTTGTAAGAGCTTTGTGAATCTCATAGATGTTTGTATGTAGCCCCAGATAGTTGCAAATTTATTTCTTATTGTAGAAGTGTTTTCAGATTAAATAGAAGCAAGAAGAAGCTTGCATATTTCTCTAGTTCTGTTTATGTTTTGTGTCTGCCCTGTTTTGGGGATTTTGTTTTTGTTCATTGATGGAATAGAGCATTCTTCCTGTGTATTTCCAAAATATAGTTTTCTTCAATATTCTTTACATGGTATCAGAGCTGATTAGCCTTCAATCCTTGTGAGTTTGGGCATTTGTTTTTTCTAGGTATTTGTTGATCTTGCATAGGAGAGATGGCTAGAGATGTAGGAAAGAGTTGGCAGCAGCCACCATCCTTTAATGGACAAAATTATGATGTTTAGGAAAAGAAGATGAGGACTGTTATGATAGAAAATGACTTGTGGGAGCTTGTGGTCAATGGATTTACGGATGTGACTAACCCAACTCAATTTGTTGGCCTCACAAATAATCAAAAGAATCAGTTGAAGGACTCAAGGAGGAAAGATGCAAAAGTTTTGAGTTTGATAGAAACTGTCTTGACAAAGGCAATCTTTCCCAGAATAGCAGCAGCTAATTATTCCAAAGAATCTTGGGATATCCTACACACAAGTTTTAAAGGGACTGAAAAAGTTTAGTTAGTGAAGCTCCAAATGCTTCGAAGAGAGTTTGAGACTCTTCTCATGAAGGGCAGTGAGTCCATTTCAGATTTCATCTCAAGACTCTCTAGTTTGATAAACCAATTGAGAACCAATGGTGAAACCATGAAGGAGCAAAGAATAATAGAAAAAGTTTTGAGAAGTCTGCCCTCAAAATTTGATAATCTGGTAATTGCCATTAAAGAGGCAAAGGATCTCTTAGTAATGACTATTGATGAGTTAATGGGTTCTTTCCAAACCCATGAGCATCACATTAATAGGTCTACAAATTCTTCTCAAGAACAAGATTCGAGAGCTCAAGCCAATGCAAGAGGCAGGGGAAGAGGAAGAAACAACTCTGGACGAGGATCAAGAGGTAGAAGTCATGGTAACTCCAGACAATAAAATGCTAGAGGAGAAAGCTCAGAACGAGAAGCCACAAATGAGAGAGATGGTAGCTCTCAGAATAATTCCAGAGGAGCTAAGAAGAAATATAGCTCAGACTAGAGTAATATTGAATGTTATTATTGTCATAAATTTGGGTATTATGCTAGTGAATGCTGGAAAAGAAAAGTAATCAGTCAAAGCCAAGTGCAAATGTGGCTGATATGAAAGCGGGTGATGGAAATAATCCCACGGTCTTCATCATGTGCAACGTTGGTGAAGAAGGAAGCCCTGAAGTCAGGTATTTAGATAGCGGTTGTAGTAACCACATGAGTGATAATGAAAGTCTTTTTCTTTCATTGATAAAAATGTAAAGTCTGAAATTAGAATGGGGAACAATGAAATTGTTCCAGTCGTGGGCAAAGGATCTATTATGATCCGCACGAAGCAAGGTGAGAAACAAGAAATTCAGAATGTTTACTTTACCCCAGGTATAAAGCACAATTTGATGAGTGTTGGACAACTCACTCAAAATGGTTATAAAGTGCTAATGGAGAATGACCAATGTGTCATTTATGAGAAGGATGGGAGTAAGAAAATTGTTACAGCAGTTCAAATGACAAAGAATTGAATGTTCCCATTGAAGGTAGAGATGTGTTTCTCTTCACAATCAGCAACTGCACCTCCCAAGAAAGAATGTACAACAGTACAACAATTAGCCTTCAAGAGCGTGATTGAAGACCCGTCCAAGCTATCGCATTTAAGGTATGGACATCTTGGCTATGTTGGTTTAAATTTATTGTCCAAGAAAAAAATGGTAGATGATTTTCCTTGTATTAAAGAGTTCGGTAGCAAGTATGAGGCTTGTATTTTGGGTAAGAAACATAGGTTACCCTTTAATTCTGGAAACTCTAGAAGGGGAAGAGCGCCATTAGAGCTGGTACATATTGATTTAGTAGGCCCTATGCAAATTACTTCCATTGGGGGAGTACTTATTTTATGACCTTCATAGATGATTTCAGTCGTAGAACATGGGTTTATTTTCTGAAAAATAAATCAGAAGCTTTTGATAAGTTTTTAGAATTTAAAGCCCAGGCTGAAAATGAAAGTGGAGAAAATCTTAAAGTCCTAAGGTCAGATAGAGGGGGGGAATCTACCTCCAATATTTTTGTAAAGTTTTGCAGGCAGAAAGGCATAAAGAAAGAGCTTACAACCTATTATACTCCGCAACAAAATGGAGTGGCTGAAAGAAAAAATAGAACCATCATTGATATGGCAAGAAGATGATGAAAGAAAAAGGTCTCCTAATTGAATATTGGGGATAAGTTGTAGCAACAACAGTCTATTTGATAAATAGAAGTCCTACAAAAGCAGTCCCTGATAAGATTCCATTAGAAGCATGGGCAAAGCATAGATGGACGGTCGACCACTTGAGAGTGTTTGGGTGTGTAGCATATGCACACGTGCCAAAGGAGCAAAGGAAAAAGTTGGATGACAAGGGTGTGAAGTGTGTCTTTACTGGTTATAGCCCAGAATCTAAGGCATACCGATTGTATGATCCAGTTGGTAAAAAGATGATCATTTCAAGAGACATGGAGTTCATTGAGAATGATTCATGGTATAGCTCGGTGGACACATCTTCAAGCACTTCAAGTAAAGTGTCTATTATTTTTGAAGATGGTGAAGTTAATGATCATGAAATTGATATAACAGTAGATATAGAAGGCTCCAGAAGGTTGCAAATCGGCCCCACAAAGAGCAGCAGAAAACAATACTAAGAGCTATGATCCCACTCTCGCCTCCCTACTACCAAGAAATACCAAGAGTCTAAAGGAGATATACCAAGATGAAAGGTATGAAAATGAATTTGATGAAAATGAAAATTTTGCATTAGTTTCTCATAGTGATCCAATTTATTTTGAGGATGCTGAAAAAGAAGAAAAATAGTGTAGGGCCATGGATGAGGAAATGGATGCAATAAAGAGAAATGAAACTTGGGAACTCACTAATTTACCTCCCAAGAAGAAAATTATTGGAGTTAAATGGGTTTACAAGACCAAGAGCAATGCAGAAGAAAAAATAGATAGGCATAAGGCTCAATTGGTGGTTAAGGGGTACAAATAGTAGTTTGGCAAAGATTATGATGAGACCTATGCCCCTGTTGCTAGAATGGAAACCGTGTGTTGTCATAGCAATTGCAGCCCAACACAAATGGAAGGTATATCAAATAGATGTGAAGTCTGCCTTCTTAAATGGAGTATTGAAGGAAGAGGTTTATGTGGAGCAGCCACCTGGTTATGAAGTTTCGGGTCATGAAAGTAAAGTGTATAGGCTAAAGAAGGATCTTTATGGCCTTAAGCAAGCTCCATGGGCATGGTATAGCAGAATTGACTCATATTTGATGAGCAATGGCTTTTGCAAAAGTGATGGTGAGCCCACTCTTTACATCAAGGTAACTAATGGTAATATTTTAATTATTGTCTTATATGTTGATGATTTAATCTTTACTGGGGATAATGATTTCCTCATCACTGGTTTTAAAGAGGCCATGAAAAATTAGTTTGAAATGTTAGACTTAGGTCTCTTGAAATATTTTCTAGGCATAGAAGAAAAATAAATGCATATGGTATTTTTATCTCTCAAAAAATATATGCAAACTAGATCTTGGAGAGATTTAAAATGCAAAATAGCAAGCCTACTCCAACACCAACTTTAGTAGGTTTAAAGTTAAGCAAGCAAGATTTCAACAGAAATGTGGATCTAACTTTATATAAAAGTTTAGTTGGAAGTTTGATGTATTTAACAGCTACTAGGCCAGATATTATGCATGCAATAAGTTTGATTTCCAGATTTATGGAAACTTCAAAGGACTCCCATTGGAAAGCGGGAAAGAGAATCCTAAGGTATGTGAAAGGCGCTAAGGGATATGGTATTTTGTATACTACAACAAATTTTTTTGATCTTATTGGCTACACAGACAATGATTGGGCAGGGAGTTTGGATGATAGGAAGAGTACTTCCGGATATGTCTTTCACATGGGTTCAGGTGTAATCTCATGGGTTTATAAGAAGAAACCCATAGTTTCTCAATCTTTAGCAGAGGCTAAATATATTGCAGCAAATGTAGTAGCATGTCAAGCTATTTGGCTGAGAAGAATCTTGGCAGATCTGAAGGAAGAACAAGAGGATGGAACCACAATATTTCCTCAATAGCTTTGTCAAATAATCCAGTGTTTCATGGAAGAAACAAGCACATTGAAATCAGATATCATTTTATTAGAGAATTATTTGAGAATGGTGAAATAAAAATGGATTTTGCAGGTCAAAGCAACAGCTAGCAAACATTTTCACCAAGCCATTGGGCATTGCAAGTTTTGAGGGCCTAAGGAGAAATTTGGGCGTAGTTAGTTTGGATCAAGCATGAGCTTGTTTGTCATCTCAAGACAATGGGGGAGTGTTAGATTTTCAGAATGAAATCTGATTGTCTAGAAGCCTCTTTATTTGACTTTATTTTTTATAAAGTTTATTTCTGATATTTTGTGTAGACTTTGAAAGATAAGTTCATATCATATTTTGGGAAATCTGATTTCTTCTTCAGATTTCTTCTTTCTTCCTTTGGACAACAAATTTTCTATAAAGGGAAGAATATATTTATTCTTCCATAGAGATACATGGATGTAATTTCTCTTTAGTATGCAACAACAAAGAGATTTTTTGTAATACTCTATTTTTTATCAGAGAAGTAAATGATTAATCTATTAAGTATTGATTGCTTCAGATAATCTTGTAAGAGATTTGTGAAGCTCGTAGATGTTTGTATGCAGCTCTAGGTAGTTGCAAGTTTATTTCTTATTGTAGAAGTGTTCTCAAATTAAATAGAAGCAAGAAGAAACTTTCATATTTCTCCAATTCTGTTTATGTTTTGTGTCTACCCTATTTTGGGGATTTTATTTTTGTTCATTGCTGGAATAGAGCATTCTTCCTGTGTATTTCCAGAATATAGTTTTCTTCTATATTCTTTACACATACTATGTTATGACTGGCACTGGTTATAAGCATATAAAAACCCCATAAAAAGCATAAGACAAAGTGGTTTTAAAAAAGAATGATATCTTGTATTTAGAGAAATATAAAAAAATGGTTTAACTTTTCTGGATTACAAGAAACTTATAAGGAGACTCTCATTATTTTCCAAAGATGACATAATTATGATTTTAATTTTCCTTAAATTAGATTGTAGCTAATTGAATTTATAGCTATGCTTCAGGCTAGCTGATATAATTAGTTTAAAAGAAGGGGGAGGTAGCTCAAACAAACAAATAAGGCACATGGTGTTTTAGCAAAGAGTATCCAACGTATAATGGTCTAATTCACTGAACTCCCCATACCAATGATGGTAAACAATAAAATAAAGAGTAACATCTCCCATGGTTGGTAGGAAATTAGTGCCAGATTATGC
>BSBK01006136.1:1672500-1882500 GCA_027943335.1 Chamaecyparis obtusa | reverse complement strand
TATCATATCTATATTCTTCTATATTTTAACACATTTATTAACTTAATGGTTAATTATGTGTATTTGATGGATAATAGTAATTCATTAATATGAAGCTATTTACAATATTGATCAAAAGAAGTTGACATGTAAATGCATGCACGACTTATAACACCCTTAAGCAAACAAATCAAAGTAAATATTATACGTTATGCATAGTAATTTTTTTATATGATATGTTATTCTAGGATTTTTTTTAAATTGTTGTTGGAATTAGGAGCTATACAATGAATGAAACTATTTGTATGTAGTGCTTATCATATATATCACTGAGATTATTTTAAAACTATAAATTATCCTAAGTAAACTCTTTTTATTACATTAAAAGTGTATTTTAGGAAAAAGAATATGTTAACATTGTTCATATGTTTTCAATTAGGAGAAAAAAAGGTTTTGAGGGGACCCGAATCCCCAATACAAGAAGTTACATAAAGATATTAAAAAAGATACTCAAGATGAAACTATGCCGAGAACTAGCAAAAACAACAGAGCCAAAAACCAACAAAAATAACTAGCCGAAAGCTAGAAACTAGAACCAGGAACCAACAACCAATGAAAACACCTGAAACATCAAGCTAGCTCTATTATGAAACCTGCCATATCCTCCTTGAGCTCAGACATTTTACACACAAAAGCTTTGATGTCAAGGAGGTATGAAGAAGTATTCACAACCGACTTCTTCACGTTGGACCGAATATGTTTGCTAGGGCCAGAAACCTTCCCATTCACATCGCTCACGTCCACATCCAGGATCCTTGGAGAGACAAAAACAACTTCCATCTTGCCTAACATATTGTTGATGCAATCAATAGAGGAACCCAAGATCTCATGACATTTATGGAGAAAGTTCTTCATAGTACTTTCCTTTTTCCCATTCTCTCTCGCAAGTCATACACCTTCTTCTTGAGTCCATCCACATCATCATCCTCCCCCTGCCTTTTACCAGCATGAAGCTGGTTTTGGATGTCATCAAATTTGGTGAGCAAAGATCTATAATTTAGATGTAAAGACTTAATCTCATGAAAAAACTATTTTTTAAGGCATAAAGAGTACATGGACATAGCCTTCATTGTTTGTATCACACCGAGCATCAATCTCACCTTATCTTTCAAATATTCTATCAATAGCCTGATATTATGCTCTTTCAGGTCCACAATCTTTAGAAAAGGGAAGTTCCTAGTTTTCTCTTTTTCCCTCACCTCTTCCAAAATAGGTCTCTTATTCTCATCTTGCATAATCCTAATTTTTTCCATTTCCACCTCGTTCCTCGATGATATCAACACATCATGATCCACACAGCACTCATAGTCCATAAGAATCGACACCTTATAGTCTTCCGCCATACCACTACTAGAATCCATATTTTGGGCTTTATTCTCCTAGAGGCTCCTGAGGAATGGGAGAAAGGTTCAAAGGACTAGATGGAGTATTGGGGATTTTCTGACCTACACTAGAAGCCCACCTATCTTCATTAACATCATCACCCTTGGTCTCCATTCCATCACCACCCACCTCCTTATTATCAACATCATTATTCGCAGGGGAAATCTCCTCCTCACTATCACCTTTAGACTTAGTATCCATGTCATTTTTCTCAAAAACCTTTTTTTTCTTAGCAAGGGAGGGTGTAGCATTCTCCTCACCATCCTTAATTCTTTTTCCTTTACCCTTACTAGAGTCGATCCCTGGGGTGAACCCCTAATATTTATCAGACTTACCTTGAAAACCAAGCTGCATCAGATCAGACACCTTATCTCTAATGTACTTTGCAATAAAAAGAATCAACCCCTCATGAAAAACATGTTTCTTAAGCTTCTTTGCATGCACAATAATGCTATGATTGAGGGAGTTAAATAAGTAATAGGAAAGAGAAACCCTATTTGAATATATAAATTAGAAAATAACTAAAGAAAGAAATAATATAATAATATAAAAAATAACTAATATATAAAGGGTGAAACAATAAACAAAAATACCAAATCCTATACAAACCAAACTATACATATATGCACAACAAGAAGGCACATAAAAACAAATAAACATATACAAAACAACGAGGGAGATTAAAAAAATCCAAAATGAGAGGGAGAGTCTAAAATAAAAAGACCCATAATTGAGGAAAGAATAAACATAAAAATAAGAGAGAAAACTAGGGTGGAAGAAAGATCCAACCCAAAAAACAAAACAAGAAAATAGGACAAAACCAAGCCAACACTAAAGAGAAGGACATCAAGGAGAAAAGAACTAGCCAAGCACGCAATGAGCCAACACCTAAAAAATATTCTAAAGAGCCCAAGGGCTACAGATCACAAAATTAAATGAGGGGGGATAGGGCCAAGAGCCAAAGGAAATACCTAAGGACCACACGAGGGAACCACAACCCGACTAGGAGGAAGGGGGCCAAAAAGAAGGGGCGAGAAGATGCAGAAAAAGAACCCGAGAAGGAGAGAGAGAGAGGGGGGGGGCACAAAGAGACAAAGAAAGAGGAAATATAAACAAGGGAAGGAAGCTAACTAAGGAGAGACACCAAGAAAAAGTGGGGATCAATCAAGAAAGAATAAGGAGAACAAAGACAAGAAAAAGCAAGGAGGCACATAAAAGAGGGGAGGCAGGGTATAAAAGAGGGAGAGGAAGGGGCCAGAGGGGAGGAAGATGGCTGTCCTTGAGGGAGGACAATAAAGGTTGAGAGTCCACCCTTCACCACAGTTGAGGTTGGAGGGGTGATTGAAAATTCGATAGCCTCCTTCATCTTCCTCTTAAAGAAATTATCCTCTTTGAAAAGGATTTGAGTGTTTTTCAAATAAATGCGATGTTTGGTGGAAGATGAATGCTTAGCCAAGGTGAATTTAAGCACTTGCTTGTGCTTAATGTTGACACTATGTTCCTTGATCCTCGTAATGAAAGATCTGCTAGTTTCACCAATATAGGGAGAACTGGATAAGAACATGAAACCTTATAAACATCAAATTATGAGAAGGCATCTCTAGAATATTTGAGAGGGGGTAAACAATTTCTAAGGGTGGAAAAACATTTGAAGGCACACCACACACCTTTTTTGAGAAGTATTTTAGAGATTTTATGGGATATTCCTTCAATGAAAGAGAGGACATCGATAGGGGGAGCAGAAGGTTGGGAAGGGATGGGCCTAGAGGTGGAATGCAAAAAAATAGCTTGCTGAAAAGCTCTAGAGATTTGTCAGCTGAAATATCCATTGAGCTTAAAAACTTGACAAAGATGGGCCAACTCCTAGTTGACATTGTCCTCATCACAAATACGAAGGGCTCTCAAAGATAGGATTTTAAGAATCCCAAATTTTTGGCAAGGGTGATGATGAGAAGAAGCAAAGAGATACAAGTCGATATGGGTGGATTTACGGAACACTCGACAACCAAGAGAGCCATTAGGTTTCTTAAGGAGTAACACATCAAGAAAAGATAGACAATCATCCGACTTAAGTTCCTTGGTGAAGGAGATACAAGGGGACAAGTTATTAAGGTGAGTATGAAACTCCTCCAATTTGTTGAGACCATGAGGCCAACATACATTGGTGTCATCAACATAGTATTGTTGGCAAAATGGTCAGTGCTCCCCTCGGGATTTGTGACATGGCTTAACTGCCTCCTATGTCTTCTATAAGTCTAGTGGTTGTATCGGGCATTAATAGGTCGATCTTTTGGTGCAACAGAAACTACTACTTGTAACAAGTGGTATTAGAGCTTGGTCACAGGTTCAAATCCCCTCGGATAATGCTGAGTGGGAGATTGTTGGCAAAATGGTCAGCGCTCCCCTCAAGATTCGTGACATGGCTTATGCACCTCTTGTGTCTTCTATATGTCTAGTGGTTGTATCAGACATTAACAGGTCGATCTTTTGGTCCAACGACAACTACTACTTGTAACAAGCGTTTCGACCACTTAGGCTTGAGAGGAAAAGAGTGCAAAGCCATAGCCTCAAAGTGCTCCATCTAAAGATTAATAATGATAGGTGAAAGGTGGGAGCCCATTTCCACATCGTCAACCTACTCATAGATAACACCTTGAAAGGAGAAAAAGGTTGATCTCAAGCACAACACCACCAAAGAGGCGATCTCGCTACTGACCTTACTTCTGACAATATCAATGGAGCCAGGAATAGGCACCTCGATGAAGAGAGAGGAAACATAAAAAATGATCAAAATTCACCATTTTTTATGTTTCCTTTCTCTCTAGAAGCATCTTGATGATGGATCATGTAGTATGATCTGAAACATTGATGATTAAAAAATGCTACACAATTGAATCCAGAAGCTGACACTTACAGTAATATGGATTGTGGAAATCTAATGGATCTGGTCTTTGATGAAGTTGAGAAAATATCCAGAGTCCTTGATGCCAGAGTCACAATTCCCCACAAGAGGCAAAAGTAATTTCTCTAGGAATGAAGCTAAAGGGTAAGTTGGTGAGCCAATGGGATCAATGATAGGTCTAAGAGGGACATTGACTTTGTGAATATTGGGGACCCCATAGATGCAAGGGGTGACTTCTTTGGAGGGGGTGAGGTGTCTCGTGGTAGCCTCATCAAAAGAGGAGGCACAATTAACCGCTCTGACTTTTCTAGGGATCTTGGCACATAGATTGCAGACTACAATTTTATAGCTACTAGTGTCTGAAAGAAGGTTACACATCTTGGGGATATAATCTTGCTTGTTCATAATGATTGTTGTGTTTCCTTTATCATCTTTGGAAATAATTAAGTCATTATTTCTCAAAAGGTTTTTAAAGGAAATAAATTAGGCCTTGGGAATGTTGCACTTAGGCATCTTTGCACACCTAAAGGCCACCACACAATCTTGTCTCACTTCCTCACCTACCTCAAAAGGGAGAGCACAAACCACTTTTTCAATTTTGGTGAGGAAGTCAACATAAGGAATGAAGTGGGGAGTAGGGGAAAAGCCAAGATCACGCTTGAGGAAATTGAACGCGAGTGGGTCTAAGACAACAAAAGAGCTATAATTTAAAACTCTCTATTTTCTCTATTTGTCAAAAAATAAATATCAAACAATTTAAACAAATACAATTGAATTTATAAAAATGATATTAAATATTTCTTGTTTTTAAATACATTTCTAAAATTATTATTAAAAAATAATTCAAAATTTGAATTAGACTTTTGATTTATAATTGTAATTAAAAAATTAGTCAATTATACTAGCATTTTATTTGTGGTAACCTCTACTTTCTTTTTTAAACTCTTTATTTTTTCAATAGTCATATTTGTAACAAATCAAAAGATTATATATATTCATTTTATTTTTTTGGGTCTAAATGACTACGGTGCAATTTTATTTACTTCTCATAAACAAAATGATTTATATGATTGTATTGTTATTTTTAAACCAATGTGTAATCATATGCTTATATCATAAGCAATGAAATCCACAGCAACATTCATGTAATTATAGCGCTCCCATGTTTCTATGGCTATACAAACATATTCAATTGTTTACTTTCACAAGTTTGCTTTTCACAATAAATCTCTATAATGAATCTATAGTTTGCCCTTGCTAATCTTCCAACAATAAATTATAAAACTTGATATTACAAGATACAAACACTACCTCAAACTCAAACAACAATCGAGGAACTAGAAGCTATGTGTCTCTTATTTTATTAAGATTTAGGTTTTTTTATGCTTTGACTTTGTATTTTTCTATATTCTATTTTATAAGTTTACTTTTAAAATGTCTTATTTATATTTAATTTCTAATAACAAAGAACTATTATTATTTTTATTTAATTATTTATTCACTTAATAAACTTCATCTATAGTAAATTTACTTTTATTAGTTTTATTTATTTAAATTTTACAATAAATTTTTTAATTTTGTATATATATTTTGACATTTTTATTTTTATTTATTATGTTTTAGAATTTAATTTAATTTTTTTTAATGTATCTATGTATATGATCTCTTTTTATTGCAATCAAAATATTAACTTATTGTTAATGGAATGTTATTATCTTTCTAATTCAAAATTTTTGTTGAAAGTATGTTCTCTCCATTTAAGTGAAAGCATAATTGATTTGAAGTTGTCACATTTCTATTTCTTGGACATAACCATCACACACCAAAGTGTGATTGCTAATATTTAAGTTGTAACAAATATCACTTAAGCTTCCCTATGCAACGAAGTCTATAATGGTGAATGACAAATAAGTAAAAGACTATACTTATAAATGGGGCAAGCTAATACTTTTTTATTCAAAATACATCAACACTTTTTAACTTTCAAGGAAATAATAGGCAATGACATGACACATTTTCCTAGGAGGGATATATTGCAGACTTATTTTCCTTTTCCACTAGTAGTGCTTGATGATGGATGGAGGCAATGTTGGAACATGTCATTTTAATATTTTAATGATGGTATGCTATATTAAATATCTATTTAAAAATTTAAAAATTATTGTGGAGGAGTTTGTGTTTGATATCCTTGGAGAAAAGTAATATCTATCTTATTGTAAAGTGAAATTTACACTTGTTTCATTTGGAGGCTTTATTTTGAAATGATTCTCATTGTAATATCATATTGCAACTATAATAAATCTTTAAATGTCTTTTCAAGTCACATGCCTTAAAAGAGATCTTATTGTATATTCTTTCTTTATTAATATATGCATTTTATAATTTAAAAATATATATAATTGATGCAAGGGCATCCAAGGTTAAGGTAGGGGCATTCTATGTCTTCGGTAAAACTGCATGGAGTGTTTGTATTTTGGCTGGTGTTACTCGATTGCAGCCTTGACCGATGGTCTCGGTCATTGAAGGAAGCTCGGTCACTAAAGGAACTCAGCAGTCTCTGGCACTCGATGAAAGTGTTACTCAGTCATGCCTGCGGTGCTCGGTCGACATTGGTGCTCGGTAATTTTACTATCTCTCGGTAGTTCTAACTTACCGATTGGAGCTCTGTGTGATTTGTTGAGCCGACTTGGTGAATTTATTGTTGGTAGCCATTGTCTTGGGCTGACATACAGAATTAAATATTTGTATACATTTGTAAGCTGACTTGTATGGCATTTAATTATTATTTTGGGGAGTTAAGGGTTTCATTTTTCTGACTTGTGGTTGATGATTAGTATTTAAGGAGGGCTTGGGTAGATGTTTAGGGACATAATTTTTGGGAAGAACAACTTAGCAGATCCGAAATTCACATGCAAAGCTTGAGAGTGAAGTTGTGGAAAAGTTATTGATGTTCTAGTAGATCAGATTGTAATCTGATAGTCATTGGTAGCAGAGCTAGGGTTTGCATACTTGGGAACAAGGAGATTGCTTGGAGGCTTGCGAGCTCAAGTTTAGATCTACCTTAGGGTTTCCATCAGCTTCTGATTGTCTTCAGAGTTGATTTAGCTGAGATTGTATTAGATCTAGTTGTGGATCTTGCAGAATTATTTTCTGATTGTAATTGGCCCTAACTTGGAAGGCCTTACAGCCGAGCATGTTAATGAAAATCAGTGTTAAACAATTACTTTGTGTTGCATTGTTGAGTAATCCACTGTGTAATTCTATTAGCTACAAGGTTTGGATTGTCCTTCATTGGATCCACCATCCTTGACTGCATCAGGTGGTATCAAAGCGAAGGTTGATCTTGTTAAAGCAGAAGCTTGACCTAGCAAGGCTGATCTTCCAAAGTTGATCTTGTTGGAGTAGAGATTGTGCACAATCTAGACTGTAGATCAAAAGCACCGAACTTGTGAAATTGTGCCCTAGTTGTTCGCAAGGTTGCAAGTTGAGATCTAACTTGTTGTAACTTGGAAATTGTCACAAGGTGGTCGGTGAGGGTTTTTTGCAGAGGGTTTCTCTTATCTTTAAGGATGCCTTTGAGAAGATTGGACCCTAGAGTTATTTTAGATCTTTGTGATACTATTGAATCCTGAATCACAAATAAGGCGAAATCAAATTTCAGATCTAAGATGGAATTGATGAAGAATGATATGGTCACCAAGATCATGAGAATTGTTGCTGGCATACCTCAAAATGTTAGTACTGAGGATGGCTATGAATAAGTTGCTGAAGAATTTGAGATTGTTGGATCTAGTGGTGATGACCGAAGGAACAGATCTGGTGAAGACATAACTACTCGATTGCCTAGACCTTCTACTCAGTTTAGTAATTACCGAATGAAAGTTTCTACTTTCTCTGGTACTTTGAAGCCTGACAATCTGATTGATTGGATTGGTGAACTTGAAGATTTCTTTGAGATGGAAGAAATTGAAGATCCTTTTCAGGTGAGATTAGCATAGACAAAGTTGAAAGGACATGTTGCTCTTCAGTGGAAAGAACTATAGAGAGACCGAGAAGAGGAAGGTGAAACAAAGATCAATCGGTGGAGATTGATGGTGACTAAGTTGAAAGCTAAGTTCATACCAGCTGACTATGAGCTTGACTTGTTTAAGAAGTTGCAGAATCTGAAAAAGAAGGATTTGTCTATTGAAGATTATACTAAGGAGTTCTACAAACTTACTATTCAGTCTGGACACCGAGAGCTTGGTAAGGAAAAGGTAGCTCGGTATGTGAATGGTCTGAGATTCAATATTCAGGATGAGCTTGGTATGCTGAAGATAGATTATGTTGAAGATGCTTATTAGTATGCTCTGAAGGCAGAAGATAAGTTGAAGAGGAAACAACCTAGTAACTCCCAAGGGAAAGAAAAGATTGATCACTCAGTGAAGGATAAGTTGACTGATGTAGAAGATGAATAGAAACCTATGGAATCGAAGACAAAGACAGGTAGAGTTATCTTTAAGGGTACTTGCTATAACTATGGAGAGGAAGGACACCATTCTTTTGAGTGTACACAAAAGAAGGCTGATCGACGAACCACTGTGATGAATGAGAACATTCAAAATGAACTTGAATCAGAGAACTTGCTGCTTCGACGAACATTGCTTGGTACAAAGGATGAACCTTGTCAGAGGAGTAACTTGTTTAGAACCCGATGCAAGACTGGAGGTAAACTCTGTGATGTTATTGTTGATAGTGGTAGTACCGATAACCTTGTTGCTAAGGACCTGGTTCAAAAACTTGGTTTGAGTAGAATGAAACATCCTTGTCCTTATAGGATTTGCTGGTTACAAGATGTTCATGCTTTGGAAGTTAGAGAACAATGCTTCATTAATGTTTAGATTGGCTAGTACAAGGATCTTGTGCTTTGTGACATTGTGAAGATGAATAGTTGTGATATATTTCTTGGTAGACCTTGGCAATATGATTGCAGAGCTATTTATGACTGTGTAAGAAATGTGTTTACTATTGAGAAGGATGATAGGAAGTTTTCACTGACACCTTTGATGGATACAACACTCGATAGGAGAAGCTTGAGTATTGGTAGCCAAGTTGAGATTGTGGATCCAGAGAAAATGAATGATCAGTATGGAGAACCGACCTGTACATTGATAAGAAAAGACTTGAAGAGACAAAGGAAATTGAAGTGGAAGACTTTGCAAGTAGAAAAGGTGGAGGACTTGTATGTGAAGAACCAGTTCGGGATTTATGTGTTGAATCCTGGAAGATGTTCTTCTCATATATGAACATCTTTTGGAACTTGGGGTGTCTGATGTAGGGGCATCCAAGGTTAAGGCAGGGGCATTCTATGTCCTTGGTAAAACTGCATGGAGTGTTTGTATTTTGGCTAGTGTTACTCGATTGCAGCCTTGACCGACGGTCTCGGTCATTGAAGGAACTCGGTAGTCTCTAGCCCTCGGTGAAAGTGTTACTCGGTCATGCCTGTAGTGCTCAATTGACACTGGTGCTTGGTGATGCCTAGCATGCTCGATAATTTTATTGTCGCTCGACAGTTCTGACTTATCGACTGGAGTTCTGTGTGATTTGTTGAGCCGACTTGGTGAATTTATTGTTGGTAGCCATTGTCTTGGGCCGATGGCATTTAATTATTGTTTTGGGGGGTTAAGGGTTTCATCTTGTTGACTTGTGGCTGATGATTAGTATTTAAGGAGGGCTTGGGTAGATGTTTAGGAACATAATTTTTGAGAAGAACAACTTACCAGATCTGGAATTCAGATGCGAAGCTTGAGAGCAAAGTTATGGAAAAGTTCTTGATGTTCTGGCAGATCAGATTGTAATCTGATAGTCATTTGTAGCAGAGCTAGGGGTTTGCATACTTGGGAACAAGGAGATTGCTTGGAGGCTTGCGAGCTCAAGTTTAGATTTGCCTTAGGGTTTCCATTAGCTTCTGATTATCTTCAGAGCTGATCTAGCTGAGATTGTATTAGATCTAGTTGTGGATCTTGCAGAATTGTTTTCTGATTATAATTGGCCCTAATCCGGAAGGCCTTACAGCTGGGCATGTTAATGAAAATCAGTGTTAAACAATTACTTTGTGTTGCATTGTTGAGTAATCTATTGTGTAATTTTGTTGGCTGCAAGGTTTGGATTGTCCTTCATTGGATCCACCATCCTTGACTGCATCAATAATATATGTAAAAAACTAATCTCCCTTGATCTCTATAAATAATTTTATCAATCAAATAATATAAAAATAACTTTGACAAAAAATAATTGCACACAACTGTGATACAATCTAATCCAGAACAACTGAAATATACACAATACTTTATTAAAAAAATAAACTAGCAAGTGCACCTTGGTGTGAAATGGGTACGCCGAAGATATGTGACAATTCAATCTAGAAAAAAAATTGTCTATTTTTTGTAAGCATTTGTGTAGTACATGATGTCATTGGTAGGTCATTTTGTAAGTGTTGTTTTTACAACAAATGTCTCGATAGAGAAGTGATAGCTTCAAATGAATTATGAATTCACAAACATGGATCCAAAAACAATTAAAATAGAACCTTTGAATTATGGAGAGAGAGAGAGAGAGAGAGAGAGTCCCTTAGTAGGAGTTTGATCTTTGATCCTATAAAACCTATTTATAATGCCAAACAAAAGCTTGAAAAAAATAGGTAACTCTTAACATAGCTCTCCAAAGATGTCTTTTTCTCACCCCTGTTCATTGGTAGTTTTTGAATCCCATATTTTGACCCATCCCTATGGGTTAGTCCTCTATTGCTACTACAAATCTTCCTTCGTTGGATCTAGTAGTGGATATTTCTTCTCCTAGTGGTGGTTCCTCCCGACCTATTTTTGGTCAAGATGACAATCCCCTATGATTTTATTGTTTGTTGCGATTCCTTTGGGAAAACTAGTGCCAAAATGTGAGGATTATTTTCGCAAGTGAGGCTTAATTTGTAGATTTTTTGGTTCTATCCTTCTCAGATTCCTAATTTGTTTCATTAGACTAAAGAGGTTTGGTATTCTTTGGTCAAGGGTAAGATGAAGCTTGACCCTTCTACCAAAGGATTTTTAATGGTGGGTCCTCCTCTTCATTTCTCGTGTGAGGGTAAGGTTTCCTTTTCTTCCCCTTTATTTATAATGTAATGAAGCATATGAGGCTTCAATAATACTTAAGGTGGATTCTTTAAGGTGAACTCTATGACTAATGTCTTTTGTCATACTTCCCTTGTTCACATTTTAGTTGAAGTTGATATTTCAAAAGCTCTATTTGGTGAGGTCATTCCATAGGTTAATGATAGATCTTGGTATCTGCTAGTGGACTATGAGGGGATACCCTTTCATTTTAGAATATATTTTGTATCTTATATATATTATATGCAAATACTCACTTAATTAGTATTAAGGTCATATGAGGATTAATTCAGATTCCCCCAATAGGTCTATGAACCACTTAATTCTTCATTCACACCCTAGGAAATAAGGACAAAGATAAATAGCTGCATTGGTAATAATATTGGCGTCTAATTTTCATTGAATGGTAAATAGTAGATACTTTCATAGCTTATTATTTGTTTGGCTGTTATTATTTTATATCCTTAACTTATTTCTCTTCTATTATCAATTTTATATACAAATAGCCTTTTTATTGCAATAAGGTTATATTTATAAAATTTCATTTATATACAAACACGGAACATGTCTTATATCTTATTAGTACTTGTCGATAGGCTATCCAAGTACTATTGCATCATTTTATGGATTTTTGGTGTTAATTAGTGATTAAATAAAATACTTTACACCAATTACAATTTTTCGTATTTTGTATTTTGTTATAAATTTATGTTTTCTAATGTCTACAAGCAATATTTTTAACTTTTTGATTTATAAAAATCATTTTTCTATCATTTGATTGGTCAAATAATTTTGGGTCTTATCCGACTAATATACAACCACAATGCATTATTTTAGCCACTTTTTGGATTTCTTGTTTTAACTAGTGATTAAAACAAGTTGTATGGACCAATCATTATTTAACATATTTTTTATTTTCTTATAAGTTTCATGTTTTCTATAGTGAACATACAATATTTTTAAGTTTATAAATTACAAAAATTACTTTTTGAGCATATGATTGGTTGAATTGATTTGAGTCTTATACATGAGATTTTCGGAATTGAAAACTTGAACAATTTCATTAAGAACAATGCATAATTATAGCCAACATTGTAGGATTCACTTTTTTTCATGGTTTCTATCGATGAACCTTCCCCATTTTTAACTAGCCTTCCAACAAATTTATTTGTTAATAACTTATGACAATTAAAAATATTTTTAAAAATAAATTATTGTATATAATATCATATTAAAACTAATTATATATAATCATTTAGAATCTAATGCACGAATATATGTATTAAATATATAACATATTTAAAAGAATTTTTTTTTAATAAAATAGTAATGTTTTAAAATATATTACAATCTATATTATGTAAGTTTATAATAGAATTTGTATAATAACGAATTAATATAGTTAGTTCAACTAAAAAAGTTACTTATATCCACAATCCACTTCTTAAAAATATTTACTTTTAAAAAAATTATTTAATAATAAATTTTAATTTCTTAAATTTATTATTATATAACATTAAAAAAATTATACATTTTTTTTTTAAACAAAGTTTGAATTTACATATTTAATAAATAAAATTTTAAATTCAATTATATCTTACTTTAAATTTTCATAAAAAAATATTATAAATATTTATGAAATATAATATTGAAAACAACTATTAAATTAACAAAAATAAAATTTAATTTTATAATTATATAAAAAAATTTCAAATCAATATATAAATTCAAACTTTAATTTATTTTAAAAAGATATTATAAAATTTTAATTTATTTAAAAAAAATTTAATAATATTTTTCAATATTATACAACAATTTTAATTGAAAATAGAAGCTTATTAGATAAATTTAAACTTATTAATAAATTTTTTACATACCATTTTAAATATATTGAATTGAAATAAAAAATATGAACCCATAAATTTTTACTAAAGCGAAATTATTTTATAAAAGATACATTCTTTTCTAAAAGTTAGAAGTTAAGAATACGAAAATAAAAGCAGAAAGCATAACTTACCTGTCACGAAAGGACATCGTACAGTGAGGCAGGCATGCAGATGGGCAAGCGGCTGGTATCTTAAACTAAAACGTAAAATATATAGAAGTTATAAAAAGTTTGAAAAAAAAAACTAAGTGTCCCCCTTGGTAAGATATACATTTTAGCAAGCGGCTAAGCAGCAAATATATTGCACCATAGCTGGTGCCGGAAAGTCTCGGTACACCTCTAGAGGCGCCCAATCTGTGGTACCAACTTGGTACGTTGCCCAGCCTCCAAACGCCTCCAATATGCATACGTAGAGAGGGAAAAGAGCAGGCTAGTGAGGGAAAAGAGCAGGCAATGGCGTTCCCATGTGAGCCTCATTGAGATACAACCAGTGTCATTGATGCTTCCTTATTTCTTTTTCTTTGGCTCTCATGCGCAGGTGCATTGGTCATTTTGCGAACAAAGAGAGGGAGCTCGAACACTTCAAGATACAAATCGGAATTTGCATAACTGTTGGGCTCCATGTATGTGCTGGGCGGAAAATGTCTATGTTTTGTTAAAAAAAAATGCATGCCAGGGAAACAAAGACAGAGATGGGATAACACTGTCGTAATCCTGCCAGAGGAGATGATCTCATCGAATAACTGGATTTCGTTCTTTTTTTCGGACTGTAGTTACGGGTGGCAGAAAATTCCATAATTCAACCAATGAAAAACAAGGAAATCTAACTGTCCGATCAATTTGATCGTCTTGCACTGCCTTTTGAAGACTCTCGACCATTGATTCCGAAAGCTAGCCCGAGCATTCCATATATGAAACGCCTTCGCCGTAAAAATTATATTCTGACTTATCCCAACCATCCTATAATAGCGTTTCTCCACTATAAAATAAATACGCGAGTGTCACTTCGGCAAGAGTTCGTCGCAAGAGTAGAGATGAACTAGCGCGTACTTGGTTGCATACTCTGTCTGCGAAAATGGGTAGATGTTCGTGTGGGTATTCAGCTACGATTCTATATTTAATTTTGCATATACCCTCGGCTTATCTTGCGTGGGAGTCGAACCCGGCCCACCAAGATGCATATTCATCGGCCATGGATCGCTTCGGCATTTCTCAGTCTTATAGTGAACACTCACAGGAAATTCTTCAAATGGCAAAGAGAGCAGAGACTTTTGATTGGTTTAAACACATCCGCAGAAGACTTCACGAGAATCCTGAGCTTGGATTCGAGGAGTTCGAAACCAGTGCAATGATACGAAGCGAACTGAAGAAAATGGGTGTCAAGTACAGGTGGCCACTTGCAGAGACAGGAGTGGTGGCCTTCATAGGCTCTGGAGCTCCTCCTTTCGTTGCCCTCAGAACTGACATGGATGCTCTACCCATTCAGGCGCCCTTTTCGCTAAATTTTACTTCGGGTCTTTTTCGAATGTAAAACATAGATATCATAAATGAACCGTCTCACAGAACTGAACAATTTTAAAGAAATGTTAATTGACAGAATGTTAATGTCATCAATCATAACAGTCATTCGGAGCAATACTACCTCGCAAAAGTAATGTGTAGGGGATGGAATTGGCTCTCACAGACCCTGGTTTCCAATCTCTGTTTACAAGTGTGAAATTGTCAGGGCTTTCTTGTGAACCAAGTGTTCATAGGATCTGGGAGAAAAGAGATGGAGACAAGGGATCTTCTTATAGACAGAGGGACAGTATCTTCCTTAACATGTCCTGGAGCCTCCATGTCGTTAGTAACCTTACTGCCGTTAAAGAGGATGAGAGTAGTGACTAGGTACCCAATTTAGATGGTAGACAGCAGCATCTCTTACAGTGCCATTGTCTAGGTCTGAGAGAAGACGTAGTAGCAGAGGTCTTGGCAAAGACTCTGGGAATGTGTTAAGCAGGTGGTTGGGATTTTTAGGGTCCCTGAGATCATCCTTGGTCGCCACAGGAATCGGATGAAAATAGACTACATTGAAAATAGAGCCTTTCACAAATGCTTTACAAGATCTCCAATTGTTGGCATGCGTTTTTCACAGCCCATGAAGATGTGTATAAGATTGCTTTTGGATTTAACAAAGTATATTTTTCGTGAACATTCGGGATCACACTTAGTTCAATCGAAAAACAATCTTATATACAGTTGAATCCAAAATATCAACTGAAAAATATATGCCCTTCACTCCAAACCCAATCTTATACATAGTTGAATCCAAAAAAATTGACTGAAAAACATATACTCTAAATCCAAGTGCAATATTATACACAAGATTCCTTTTGCTTTCTTATGCTCATCCTGATTCACAGAGTGTAATTCAAAACATTGATGAAAAAGTTTACAACACAATTAAATCCAGAAACATTTAATGGTGGTTATCATGGATTGTGTAAATCTCCTCTTTGATTAACTACAGTGTTTCTAAGTTTTTGGAGCAGAGGGATGCTGTTTCAGGGCAATAAGTTTCTCAAAAATTTGGGGATGGTGTGGGATGGCTATTAAAATAACTTAAACAAATTAAAAGAAGCTGAACTTATAGAAAGGAAATATAGTGGGTGTTCCTTCAAAGTTGCCAAGTCCCTGGGAAATCACCGAATGACTCTTGAAGCAAGAGAGCCAAATAAAATACAACGATACCAAGTGCAGATGTCTTCTTCAAATGAAATAAATTGATTTTAAAACAGAAGAGGAGGCCATTACATAATTAGGGCTAATTTCACAAATTGTCTACTGCTCCCACATGCAAAATGTCTGTTGAGAGGTGGGCTGTTGTTCATACAACTGTCTTGAGTAGACACGTTTGATATAGAAATCTTCAGAATGACCAAGCCATAATGAAAGGCTTTGGTGGCACAAACTCTCAAGCTTAAAAACCTTGGATTTGATTCAAAATTGAATCTTAATAATGAGGTGGGAAGAGCCACTGATGAAAATATTTGATTCTTTTGATATGATTGGATTTAATTTAATGAAGGCTTTCTCCTATTTGTTTTAAGCAGAGGTCTTAGCAAAGACTTTGGGAATGTTCAGCAGGTGGTTGGGATTTTTAGGATCCCTGAGATCATCCTTGGTCGCCACAGGATTCAGATGAAAATAGACTAAATTGAAAATTGAGCCATAAATGCTTGACAAGATCTCTAATAGTTGGCATGAGTTCTTCACAGCCAATGAAGTTGTGTATTAGACTCAACTAAGTATGTTTTCCAGTTGACATTTCGGATCACACTTAGTTGAATTGAAAAGCAGTCTTATATACAGTTAAATCCAAAACATTAAATGAAAAATATACACCCTTCAATCCAAAACCAATCTTATACACAGTCGAATCCAAAATATTGACTGAAAATATATATTCTTGAATCTAAGAGCAGTCTTATGCACAAGATCCCCAATTTTAATTGCAAAATGAAACAAGGCAGACAAAAGGGACCAACCTGAAAAGAAACCAAAATGAGAAGCCATCTGTAAACATATACATGACCCAATCAATTGGGTGTCCCACAAGCCATTGAACTACAAATAAGTCCTTTAAAAGTAAGGCACCATAAACTGCTGTGTTTCTCAGATTTTGGAGCAGAGGGATGCAGGAGATGCAGTTTCAGGGACATAATTTTTTCTCAAAATGTGGGGATGGCAGGGGATGGTTATCAAAATAACTTAAATAATTTAAAAGATACTGAAATTATAAAAAGAAAATATAATGGTTTGTGTTGATGTGAGCTTTGTGACCACTTCGACATGCAAGATGAAACACTTAGTATTCCAGGATGAAACACCAAATATCAAATCCTCTCTTGAGTAAGGAAGCTTAGATGCTAAACAATGTATATGATTGTGTGACTATGAAGACAACCTCAATTTTCCTTCTTATTGTGGACTTAACTCAGTTCTGTGATGTGATTCATCGATAATCACTTGGGGACTTACGCTATTCATTCAATGGACAAGCTATCAACTTTGCGAATGTGAATGATATGGCTATCAAATACTTCTAATTAAACAAAGTGCAAACAGCTAAAGGGTTTAGGTAGCTAATCTAACTTTAACAATGCAAGAGATCATTGAAGATGAGGTGAAAGTCTACCAATCCTTGCTTCACCAAATCAACTACGCAAAGGAGCATGCAATCTTCTAAGGATGTGTGGATGATTTTCATATTGTCAATACTCATTCCAATACCCAATGATGGCTCAATCCAAATGAATATTTCCAATTGGAGCTAAGTGCTTGCAATTAGTTCAGACCAACCTTACAATGCTACTTGCAATCAACAAGTACCAAAAGGTATTGAACTTGGATTTCCGAAGTAAATTCAAGTTTGTGATGATCTCCCATTGTAGGCTTGTTTAATCTCCTTGTATAACTGGTTCTTTGAATTTCGTTTTGATGTCTTGAACTCAGACTTGCAACTATCACTTTGATCTTTCGTCTCGAACTATGTTGACTTGGATCTTGTCTTGAATCCTCCTTTGTTCAAGCTTGAAGTGGTAATATTACGGTGCTTGCCACTGAACACTGCCTGTGCTCATGAAATATCCAACTTGATTTGCACCTTAACTCGCATCTCTTTGATCTTAAATTCCTTGCCTCAAGCTTGTCCATCTTACATTTCACCTAGCACAATAAGACAACAACATTAATCAAAGATCTACCATTTTCATATTACTTTTAGCTTGCTACATGAAACTTTACTTTACTTACACTTGCCAAGTCAAAATGATTTCCAAATGCCTCTTTAGTTCTTGAATTCTTGAAGTTCCACATGATTGATTAAGGTGTTTCCATACTTAGAACCTTATTTGAAATGATTCTACAATGCAATTTTAAAGATGCTAAGTTTGGATTTTATAGGCCCCCCTTGGGCTCAATTACATGTTTTATTTGAGATTATGCAACTCCTAGGCTTCCCATACCTTGGCAGAATTCTTCACATGCTTGGGCCTATATATCATACCTTGGTTTGAGTAGAAAGTGTTATGTCTTTGGATGCCTCATCTAGGCCTAGGCAGAATTTGACCATGAGTTAGGTGTGATCTCACGCTTAATCGGAATTCGCAGTCATGTTGGGCGCTTTGACTTCTTGGTTAGAAAATGTATGTTGGTTAGATGCAATGCCTTGCACAAATTGGAAATTTCCCATGTGTTGGACACAATACCAAGGTCCTTCACTTCGACACTTTACTTGGTATTTTTGGAAATCATCCTCATGTTGGGCCCTTTGACTTGTTCATTAACTTGTTATTGAACTTGTTGAGAAAATGCCTTAAAATACACATCGAAACTCACTTAGTGCTTGGGCTCGACCTCTTGAAGGCTGATCAGAATTGGCACTCTAGTTGGGCACAATGACTTGATTAAATTTGTCAAGCCGTTGGGCCTGACTTGAACATTCTCAAAAATGGCTAAGTGAAGATTTAAATCCTATCCTTGCCCAAATTTCACAAATTCTATGCATTTCGCTTGATCAACCTTAATTTGAACTTCATTCTTTCCTTGGTTGTTCACACAAACTTGATTGAAAATTTCAATGTCCTTGATGGTGATTGGATCAAGTTGGATTCAAACTTGGATGTTTCAAGCACTCACCTTCCTCAAGACTCACCCTACCCAAGACTTGGATTCCTAAAGACTTGCAAGATTACTCAAAACTTTTAAATGCTGCCAATCTAACCTACAACCTACACCTACAAACAACAAAAGTGAAAATAGGGGTCCCTATTTGCAATGGGGCAATGGTTCGAAAACCTCACAATAGGTTGAAATTGCAATGAATATCCTCCTTTTAACTTTTTAGGGGTTGTTAGCATTTTTTATAATTAAAAAATTGCCTTTGTTATTTTACTACATGAAATGGTGTGGGCTTCCTAGTCTTGGATAAACAGGGTGTTCCTTCAAAATTGCCAAGTCCTCGGGAAATCACCAAAACACCCTTGGAGCCAGAGAGCCAAAGAAAATACAATGATACCAAGTGTCGATGCTTTTTTCAAATGAGACATGAAAACAAAAGAGAAGGCATTTCCATAATTAGGCCTAATTCCACAATTATTCTACTGCTTCCACACACAAAATATCTTTTGAGAGGTGGGTTGTTGTTCATACTCCTATCAGTAGTAGACATGGTTGATATAGAAATAGTCAGAGTGACCAAGCCATAATAAAAGGATTTGGTGGCACAAACTCTCAAGCTTGAAAACCTTGGATTTTGAGTCAAAATTGAATCTAAATGATGAGGTGGGAAGAGCCACTAATGAAAATATTTGATTCTTTTGATATCCTTGGATTTAGTTTTACGAAGGCTTTCTCTAAGGCCTATATCATTTCTACCATTCATATTCCTTTCCCACCCACAACCAACTGTATTTTTTATTTATTTTTGGCCAAGAGGTTGGTGTCAAACCAAATATTCCTAAAACTTATTCAGAAGTCCGTAGATATCCCATATTATTGCATTAAGCTTCTAGTTTGTAAGATTTCAGTCTGTAAGTAGTGAAGATACAATTTGAGTCACTCCAAGTTACTCTAGAGAGATTAATGGCTATTGCCATTGTGCTCCTCCTCTAAAAACAGCTAGAGCTTTTGTGACATAGTTGAACGCTTCACCAAAACCCTAGGTGGAACAAAAAATGAGCCAATCCCTTAGGTCTCCAACAAGATCTTTAGTACCTAGAACCCCTGGTTCACCATAAGAAACCCCTTTGCAGTAAAATTAACCTGAAGAGCTTCTAAAGGGAATCAACCTTCCTTATTTGAATTATTTTTAATGACCCCACTTTTGGGGAGCCTACTTGCACTAACTTATCGATGCTAATACCCAACATATAAACCTCAAAGACTTGGATTCAACAAAAGCATTGCAAGAGAGGAATAACTATTGCCAAAAAGGGGGGCGTAGAAGTTTGCATCATTAGGTGAAAGTTTTTAGGGACTTTAATTGCTAAATGTTAGCTAGTTCATGGTAGGATTTTCCCCAAATATTAGCTTTAAAAAAACCCAAAATTTTGGATCTTACATATATTCCACGAGACTATTTAGCTTCAACTAGCTCTACATTTTTCTCAATGGCTCATTGTGACAAATTTCAGGCACCCATCTTCATAGGACCATTGCTTGGTGTTAGTTAATAGATTGGCCTTTTGGAAATAATGATTAAAATGACTCACTTCAACCCAGATGTGAAGACCAATTGCAACTAACAATTGGATAGATCATTATTGGATTAATGATCTTCTTCTATGTTTGAGAGGAACAACTCCCTTGCAAGATCTATTGTTGAACCAAAGTAACTGCAGTGCCACTCACACTAGCTATGTCATACTTAGGAGCCTTGTCATTATTTAAAGTGGCTATAGCAAGGTCTAGAACATATGCATCCAAGTTGCCACACTTTGAGATTCTATCCCAATTAACATTTGACTTTTGCAATAGAAGGCACATGTTGGAATAGGTGTAGATTGAAACTAAAAAAAAATGATATGATTGTATCACCAATATACCGAATATATAGAGTTTATAGATGCTATAAAAGCATTAATGAAAAAGTAAAATTGTCTAAATAAAGATGACTAAAAATAGAACTAATTAAGACAACTCAAAAATAGAGCCTAAATGACCATTAAACTAAGATTCTAAATAACGAGCTATAAATAGCAAGAACCCAAGATACTAAAGATATGCTAATACCCTCCCTTAATGGTCATTCTATCAACTACCCAACCGACATAACAAAATTTTCTTATCAAAAAGCATAGTAGGTTGACTCCTCTTCAGAATGCTCTACGATAGGAGCCTATCGTTGAGACTCTCCCTAGTTGGTCTTCTAATCAGCCAACCACTTTCTATAGAACTTCTGGATATGACCAAGCCTCCACAATAGTGACATGTGATGTTCTTCTTGGAACCTTCCTCAGATGTGTGCTGTCCTTTTTGCTGAGTGGACATGCCTTTGCCTTTGTCTATGGCAATAAATGCTTGTTCTGTATTGACCATGTTATTGCTTCTACCAAGTTGTTGTCTCCACCTAGCTTGCTGCAACAATTTATTGCATAACTCATCAAATTTCAAATCAACACTAGTGGAGGTAATGTTGAGTGTCTCAATAAAGTGTTCGTAGGAGCGTGGTAAACTTCTTAGTGTAATTACCACCATGTCCTCTTCCATCTTGCAACCAATGACCTCCATTTGATTGTGTATATCCTTGATCTTCATAAGATGCTCTTGTAGAGTCATCTTCTCATCCATCATAAGGGAAAACAACACGTTCTCCAGAAAGAACACTCAACTCTTGTCAAATGTCTCATGAAGACTCTTCAAGTGATCCCAAATCTCTTTAGCTGTCTTGCCTGATGGCACTTGTGGAAGCATCTCATTGGTGACTGATAATTTCAGTAGCATAACCACCTATCGGTTACGCTCATCAAACTTGTCTTGGTCGTTGCCTGTCGTTGTAGGATGAGTAGTGGTACCCAGAATGACCACATGTAAACAACAGTACTAAAAAAATGAAAGCATCATTTGTTTCTAGGTATTATATTTCTTGCTATTGAAACACTGATTGCCTTCCCACATGTTGGTCAACGATGTCATCCCTCATTTTTTCAATGAGGTCAACTTCTCACAAAACTGAAAGATTTGATTTTTTTGTCAAAAACTAGACAAAAACCTTTAGTGAGCAACTAGGACAAACTTTGAGGCACTGCTCAGAAAATTAAAACCCTTTTCAGAAAGCAAATTGATTTTTCTCCAAAATCATGCAAAAATCAGAAACCACAAATTTTGCTGAACCCCCCCCGAAAAAAAATTATTAGCAAAACCTAGAAAACGAAAAAACCTCCTTGCGGCAAAAAAAAAAAACTTCACACAGGTAGAAAACCATGGTTTTGTTAAAACACTAGGTAACACGAAAAAATCATGCAGGTAGAAAATCATTCAGATTATTTAGGATACTTCCTTGTACCCTTCAACAACTTCATTGTCTTTATATGGTGTCATTCTTCTAGTCAAATTAAGCATCTCTATGTTGTAATAATTGTAAGGTAAAGTAAATGCAGGGCCATGCAAGGGCCTGGCCATCTTCCCATGATTAAAAATGGTTTTTTAACCATTTGGAAAAATTTTCTTTGGGGTCATTCTTCTACTTTGCTATTATGGCCTTTAGATTTTCTATCATTAAATCTATATCATTATTTGTTTTTGTAAGCATAGCTAATCTATATCAGCATACTTGATCATATTCATGACGAGCTCTGTGAAACTTAAGATGTGGTTTTAATGAGTGCGAAATTCATTATTCAAGATCAATGATTTGACCTTTTGGATCCTTTGTGAATTTGATTGCTTCTACACACTCTATTGGTTCCTAATGATTATGGCACTCAATGCCTTTTGCACTCTCACAAGTTGAATCAAAATGATTGTGCGTGATGTGAATTGAGCCTCAACAACTTGATGTATTATAAAAGAAAAGTTAATGGCAAGTTAAAATTTAATTAAGAAAATATCTCATGAATTAAATTTAAAATATATATTAAAATTTCATAAATTTCATTGAACAACTTCAAATCGGAGAAAGTCTTGAAGATGCCTTGTGACAAATGATGGTTTGTCATTAACATTTGAATCTCCTCATTGTTGGTGCATATTTTGTTTGCCTATTCTATTTGAGTGCCAATTTTGCATCACCATGTTGAGGGAGTAGACTATATACACAATGTCCAAAAAATGTGTTCATACCTTTCCTCATCTAAAGCATTTTTTTTGAAAGGGGTAAACACTTTTGACCTAGAGCAATGAACTATTGAGGTCACAAATAAGGATCTCATCCTCGATAGAAACAATCAACAACAACACACCAATGGGGTTTGAACCTTGATGGCAAGAACAACACAACTTAATCATCACACTATGCCAATATAGACCTCAGCTAAAGCATTTTCCTTTTTGTTATTTTTTGCATTGTTTGTCATGACTTGAACTACATTGACAACATCCACCATGTATATGGACACAATGAAGATTTTGGAAATGAAGTTTGCATCCTTTATTTGGAGAAGGAATTGGAGCAATGGTAATGCCAAACAATCACCCCATATCTTTTGAGAGTCAAAAGACAAAGGAATAAGAGAGTTTTTTCTCCATTTATGATAAAGAAATGCTTGCCATATGCAGACTTTGACAAAATTTGGGCAATACCCAGTGCATGGCAAGTTCATGATGTAAATGGGTCATGTTGTGACCTTTTCACACATAGCCTCATTGCAGATGGGGAGCCCCTCTCTTCGCTGAATAAGCCAAGTCTTTTGTGGTCAATGTCATCTCTTGACCCTTGAAACACATTGATGATTCATGCTAAGTATGGAATTGGGTGTCATTTGCCTTTGGGTCTAAAAAAGGAAGTTTTGTGAAAGATAGTGAATTCGGTCAAGTGTGAAAAGGAATTTGATCTTTTAGAGAGAATTCCTGTAAAATTTTAAGCATTTTGATGTACTTACTATTTTTGGAAATTTTATTTTTAGTAAGTTTGATTGCGTCTTGGAATGGCCTAATTTTACATTTGGAACAACTTACTATTTTGAGTAAGTTTCATTGTATCCCAAATTGACCTAATTTTTCATTTAAACAAACTTACTATTTTTAGTAAGTCTATTTTTGGCAATTGATGAGCAGTGATAGAGGAAGAAACAAAAGGTATCTAGTTCCAAATTCGGAAGAATGGACAGTTGAGAAAAATGGTGTAAAATGCACCAAGTGTGAGAAAATCATTGAAGAAATTTCCAAAAGAGGAAAGAGCATGGAAAATGTGGAAATTTGACTAAGTCTAGAGAAAATCCTTGTCCACCCCAAATTCGCACCCAAGATGGTGAAGTCCCAAAGTGCAAGGAATTCTTCAAAGTTGGAAAATCCTTCTCCTTGCCTCATTTGCGCCTAGGAGGAGGAATTCCAAGAGTGCAAGGAATTTCTTCAAAATGGAAAAATCCTTCTCCATGCTCCATTCATGTCCAAGAAGGGGAATTCCTAGAGTGCAAGGATTTTTTCCGAAATTCCAAATTCCTGCATGTCTCAAATGCGCACAAGAGAACAAAGAAAGATAAAAAAAGGCCAAGTATAAGGAAATTCCTTGATTCCTCAAATGCGCCCAAAGTGAAAGAGCATGAAAACATTGAAAGAATGGCTAAGTGTTGGAAAATTCCCCCTTCATGCCTTATATGTGCCCAAGTTGGAGAGAATGGCTAAGTGTTGGAAAATTTTTCCTCCAATCTCCAAGAGCGCTAATTCTCTAAGGCCAAGGAATTCCTTTAAAGTTGAAAACTCCTCCTTCACCTACAAAACTATGGCAAGGAAATGGAATTCTCCATGTGCAAGAAATTCATCTTCAAAGAAAAAATCCTCCACCCCAAAATGCACCTAGGAGAGGGAATTCACTATGACAAAGGATTTTTTTTCATCAGTCCAAAATTCCTCCTCCACTACTCAAATGCGCTCTAGGTGACAAGGCATTCAAGATTTGACTAATGCAAGGAAAATTCCTTGACCCCCTCTAGAATATGCTCAAGATGGAAATGACATGAAAAACAAAAAAAATAGCAAGGAAAAATCCTCCTTCAGCTCCAAAGTGTGCCCAAGCATTCAAATGGAAAGAAAAATCAAAATTTGGCTAAGGCAAGGGAAAATCCTCCTTCACCTCCAAAGTGTGCCCAAGTATTCAAATGGCATGAAAAATTAAAAAAATGGGCTAAGTATGGAGAAGTCTTTCCTCTCCCTCTGATATGTGCTCAAGCATTCAGAACATGGAACACGTTGAAATTGAACTAGGACAACCAAGTGGAAATTCCCTCTCTAGATCTCATATGTGCCCAAGATAGAGAAATGGCATGAGACTTGGAATCTAATTTTTAAAGGTGATATTTTGATGAAATATGGCGTCTTGACAAGTTAGAAGATGAAAGACATCAATGTAAGAAAGACTCAGAATGAAGAAATTCAGTGTAAGGAAGTACAAGGACAACATGAGAAATCTAATTCAAGTCGTTCAAATTCCAGACATTCAAATTCCACAATTCCAGTTCCAGACAATCCAATTAAAGGTGAAGAAGCTCAGGACCTTAAGATTCAAAACATTGCACTACAAGTACAAATAGGAAGAGTGCAACATCTTGAATTTCCTCTAAAATCCATGATCAAAATGTTAATATTTGTGGCCTTTTTGGAAAGACCAAATGCTGAAAATAATTATAAATAATACATCTCATAATATTGTTTTAAACTCTAAGGAAATATCCTTATATTGGCAATAGGGACGACTTGTTTATCATTTATAATATTGGCAAGGAGAGACGACTTGGTTGTTGGTTATTGTGTGTTAATAAGGACCGACCTGTTGTTGAATAATCATTAATTGTTAAATGCCGACTTGCATATGCAAGTCGGCTACCATGCCTTGTTAACGTGTCCCCTCTTGAATGCATATATATGTAGAGTTATGTTGTGAATTAGAAAAACATAAAAAACATAACATGCTTGCCTAATTCACACCATAGCAGAAGTCAACCAGATTTTTTCTGATCTGATCCATAGCAGTCACAATTCGCCCTAAAGTCCCAACCATTTCTAGAAAAATTATAGCAGACTCTAGAAGCAAATCATAGCAGACTTGGAGAAGCAAATTATATTAGACTTGAGAAGCGAAATATAGCAGACTTGAGAGGACGAATTATAGAAGACTTAGAGGATGAAATATAGCATATTTGGAGCAGACATAAAAGTTGAATTACAGCAGCTTGAAGGCATCATCAAGGAGATTCTATAGCAAAACCGGGTATTATCTATTCTTTTATTTATCTATATTTTTGGATATGGCCTACATCTTAGTTTTGAAAGATCATCTATAGATAGTATTTCCTTTCAAAGTCTAAAATATTAACACAAAATTTGGGAAGTTCAAGTGTGAAAGATTTTAAGAATGGTAGAATTGTCGACAAGAGAATCCAATCCATTTCAAGAAGGTGAATAACCAAGCAAGTACATGAAAGGAAAAAAATGATCAAGGAGGCATAATTTCAAAAGAGCTAAGCAAAGTGAGAACCTTGGTCACAAACTAATGTAGTTAGAAAATATTGTCTATGATGAGTTACACAGTCTACATGGCACCCAACATGCTAACATGGTGCCCAATCATTGTCATCGTCTAATCAAAGGTCTTCAAGTCAATATGTCTAGATTCACTGTAATGTCCCTTCTTTCCTAACATTTAGTTAATGATAAGTTGCTAACCTTAATTTATTCCCAAAGGCTAGAGCACAAGATTATTCATTAAGGGATTAGAGTAATAATAAAATATGAAGGAAAAAGCTAAAGTATTCAATTTATCATATTTAACTATTAAAAAAGGGGCCATTTAAGTTATAACGTTATTGTCCCTAGACCATAGCTCCATGGTGGCAATTTAATTAATATGGAGTAAATATCAATAAATGCCTAAGTCCAAAGGGAAGTAATAAAAGAGGGAGTCAAATGCTTTTTGGCTGGCGATTTTTATAAAAGGATCAATTGGGGTTTTGAGGAGATTATTCATCATTATATCTATCAATTTGTGTTGGTTTCTCTCTGCAAGAAATGAGTTTCAGCTTTTTAGGATGAAACCCTTGAAAAGTCCATGCTTGGATGCAACCCCAAGCAGCTGTTGAATTCTTCAATTAATCAAAGTCATTAATGGCACCGAGGTCTGCAAATAGAGATTGCATCAATTACTATCTGTTGTAGAGCTTTAGTTTGGACGACCTTCAACAATTCCATTTCTTTCTCGTTAAATCAAGTGGATAATCCCAGCGAAATCACTAGAAGTTGCAGCGATCAGTTTGGAGGAAATTCGGCATAGAAGAAGAAAATTGCAGCTCCTGGTAATTGTTAAGGAATGTAGCTTCATTCAAATAAAATCATTGTGTTGAATTATCAAGTATACATTGATATATATGTAATAATAATAATATGTATTATAATTATTATATATATATATCCATATAATTTATATAAGTGGATTATTATCATATTGTGATATATACATATAATTAATATTATGAGAATATAAATTAAATTGATATTTATTATTATTAATATAAGTTGATTTTTATTATTATTATGAGACATATAATAATAATTATATATATTAATAATAATTACTATTTAAATAATTATAAAGATTAATGAATAGACATGTCCCTTTAAAGGACATGTCTCTTCGTGTCATTGTCTTGTATAAGTACAAAGATATCGATGCATTTGGAAAACATAGACAATACCACAATGCCATTACATTTGCATTTGAATTTGATCTCTAAACCTTAACATCGTATCACAGCCAGGTTCCTTCTGTAAACCTTAACCGGTTGAAGGAAAGACCTGGGCAAGGATAGAGATCAAGTCATATGCACAATCTAACGATAATCAGAAAGAATGAGAGTAGTACGGAGAATGGGAACATATCGGAGTATTGGAGGAGGAGTCAATGTAATGAGAAGGGGAATCGTGAAGAGTAGAAGATTTGAGAATTAATAATAAGAATGGAATGTTTTAGAGAACGATATTACTTGCTGGCCGAAAGGCACAACCACAGAGTTTTAATGTTTACGCCATGTTCGAATATAAGAAACATTTGCAATTGAATTGGCATAATATTTAGCATTTATAATTGTTTTATTTGAATCGAATCTTGTTTGTTGTTGACAAATTCCGATTGCTAAGATCTATGAGTATTAGTGATCTAGAAAGTCTATTGTGAATCGATATATTTCAGGCATCCGAGCTTTTAGAGTCTGAATATAGAACCTTCCTGAATGCAATAGCCATATTGATAAAGAATTGGTAATCGAAGAAGCACATAGCAGATTCAAAGTTGGTCGATGTAATACAAAACCTGTTGAATGGAAATCACCGTGGCGACAGCGATTGGTAGCAGCCTTTGGTGACTCGGTTACAATTCAAATCGGGTTCAATTCATCATACTGGTAATCCTGTGCCTGTTCATTTTAAGACTAACCGTCATAATCTATGTATTATAGAGGGAGTTGGACAAATGTGAAGTGGCCAACATGATCATCAAGCACTTGTAACACATATGAAGATGCAAGCTGATATCTAAAGGTGATCCATTGAGGAGTAAAAGAATTCAGACTATAGAAGCCGACAATGCCCCGAGTCTGTGCATATTTAGGGAGATCGATACTGAAGCAAAAGAAATGATTCTTAGTTGTGATGAACATGCGAAGATGGAGGATAAATGTTTTCACTAGTCAAAATCAAGAGTGCAAGGAGAACCCGATCCAGGTGTGTCGATGCTAAATAAAGGTGGCGGAAATGGACACTGACCGTACAGCCTGAGGCATATGGAATTCAGATTTAGAGGGAGTCTAGCATCTTCGAAGAGGTCAAAATGTTGATGAACTCGAGCTTCAGAGGGAGCAGATGGTTTAGTCAACTTGTGACAATCTTGATTGTATTGATTGAGAGAAAGTTTCACTATTGAAGGTGAAACACTTATGAGGTAAACTTGATTTAATTGATTATTATACTAATGAAATCATTTAAAGCCTTATGGGCCTTGTGTATATCATCTGGAGGTGATGACTTCCAATGATTATCACTTGTATTTTTGATGTTCTTGTGAGGTGACGATCTTACAATAACTTTCTTTTATCATGATAGACCTTATGAGAAGGCTGAAACAGATCATGATAAATGAATTATTACATGGTGGATTAAGTTCCTTAAAATGACCATGATCTCGTACTGTGATAGTCATCATGTGATGCTGAAATAGATCACAGTACTAAAGGTGATAGCCGTCATGTGATGCTGAAACAGATCACCGGTACCTAGCTATTGTGATAGTCGTCATGTGACGCTGAAACAGATCACAAATATTGAAGGTGATAGTCGTCGTGTGACGCTGAAACAGATCACCGGTACTTACATTGTGATAGTTGTCATGTGACGTTGAAACAGATCACAATTATTGATCATGATAGACCATGCGATGGCTGAAACAGATCATGATTAAGAATTCTTGTGTGGTGGATTAATTTCATATTGTGATAGTCATCATGAGGATGCTGAAACATATCACAATTATTAAAAAGTGATAGGCAACTGAAGGTGATATACATCCTACGATGTTGAAACAAGTCACCATTTTCTCATATTGTGATAGACATTATGTGATGTTGAATCAGATCACAATTATTGATATCATTGAGTTAATGTAAAACATATACTGATTTTATCTTCTCTAACTAAGAGGGAGTGTTAAGGAATGTAGCTTCATTCAAATAAAATCATTGTGTTGAATTATCAAGTACACATTGATATATATGTAATAATAATAATATGTATTATAATTATTATATATATATATCCATATAATTTATATAAGTGGATTATTATCATATTGTGATATATACATATAATTAATATTATGAGAATATAAATTAAATTGATATTTATTATTATTAATATAAGTTGATATTTATTATTATTATGAGACATATAATAATAATTATATATATTAATAATAATTACTATTTAAATAATTATAAAGATTAATGAATAGACATGTCCCTTTAAAGGACATGTCTCTTTGTGTCATTGTCTTGTATAAGTACAAAGATATCGATGCATTTGAAAAACATAGACAATACCACAATGCCATTACATTTGCATTTGATCTCTAAACCTTAACAGTAATAATTCGCAGCTTGTATTAATTCACAGCTTGATCAAAGATTCTCCATCTGTATTAGGTTCGCTTATGCCTGCAGAAAGATTAGTATTCAATCAATGGGTTAAGTTCTATGGTGGTATGAACTTGGTATGCAAAAGCTTTAACATTAATATCAATCTTGGAATTACAATTGCTGCAAAAAAATTTCATTTTTTATGTAAGTAATTACATTGCAAAATCCCAAACAGTTGCATGAAATTCAGAATTTCTTCACTCTGCTGTTATGTAGTTTACTTGTGAAAAAATTCAAGAAATTTTGTTTTTCTCTTAAGAATGGTTAGTTTATTTCAGTGGTATCAATGCACAATGACCCTGCCAGCCTGTGAGGGTTTCAGTTGCATGTCAGATCAAATGGTTGCATGTGAGTCAGTTGCTCTTGTATGTCAGTTTAGAAGAAGTTTATGAAGAGGGTTACCATTGCATGTTATTTCTGAGCAATCCTAGGTAGTGGATTTGCGTTGCATGTCAATTTGGTGGATCCCCAGAGGGTTGCATGGTACTTTTGATCAATTTGTGAAAGTGGATTATTACAAGTCAGTTTAAATTAATTCTATGCACCCTCGAGTGGTAGGACCACATAGATATTACACCAGAAGCAAGCTAGGACAACAAGTAGAAGAAATTGAGGATATCCCCGTTGTTGAAGAAATGGGTGAGAGAAGAGCAAAAAGTCCACCAAGGGAATTGAATAATCAGATTTATGAATTCTTGACTACTTTTGCCCAACAACAGCAGCAAATGCTACAGCAGTTACAAGACCGTAAGATTATAGCCATGGGTCCAATGGGATTGGGCCATTCACGAACAAGAAGGTCAAGAAGTGAGAGTAGTAGAAGGCATAGTAAAAGCGGTAAAGCCGCTGTGATAGTTTTAGATAGACCACTTGGACCTACTTGTATACCAAAAAGCTAAGTTGCCGGTTCGGATGCGGGTTCGAAATTCATCCAAATTTTTTTTTGGCTGGGTTCAATTCATTTTGGGTTCGTCCGTACAAGAATAATATATATATATATATATATAATAGCAAATAACCATTATGCTAATATTAAAACTTAAAATAAATAATAATATTAAAATAATATTCTATATTTCATAATATGCTAATATTAAAGCTTAAAATAAATTTTAATATTAAAATAATATTCTACATTTCATAATCTCGATTACGAAAATGTACACATTAAAATTTTATAAAACAATGAATATGATGATAAAAAAACTTAAAAACAAAACTTAAAAGAAAATCTAAATAAAAAATAAGTCAACAAGTCACGGGATGTCGCAGACTTGCTGGAGTGGCAGACAATTTGCAATGGAGCTTGGGTTGGGAGTGGGAGCCGTCATGGATAATCTCTGAATGAATTGCCACTTGGGTTGGGAGTGGGAGCCGCTTTTGCATGCGCAGCCGAACCGTCACCTCGACTCGGCCCAAACGCTGCACGCCTCATTTTTGAGAGTTTCCATCATTTTTGGGACCTCCTGGATTCATGCCCGAATATCGGGCTGCACCTCCCAAGACAGCCGCCATCTCTAAACATGCAAACAACATTAGTACTACTCAGGGATTTGAATTTGAAACGAATACGCACCGTATCCGAATTTGGAGCGAATCGACTCCCGACTTCGGCCTCTTCTGAGGGAATGTGGTAACTTAGCCAAAAAGAGAAGAACAATCATCTACAAGTTCAAACCAGCAGCATAAGAGGAAAGAAAATTCAAAGGAGGTATGCAAAAATCTACATGAAGAATTTGATAAACATGCATATTTGGTTCGTAAGGACAATAGAAAGTATTGGGGTGTGACTCACATGAGGCTTCATTATCTTTGTGAGAAGATTCACAAGAGGATTCTATAAGAGAGATAAACATGACTTCTCTTGATGTTAAGCATGAGATTGATATGGATAATGATGGTATGGATTCTTTGGGGATCACAATGCATCTTCTAGTGTGATAGTTGACTTCAATATTGACACAATTTGTACACATGAAAAAAAAAACATGGCATTCAAGGACACTTGGAAAATCGGGAACATAAGCTTTTGGTATGGGAAGATTTGCAAGGCCATTTGGTGGTAACAGAAGATAAAATAGCTCAAGTATTATCAAGGATGGATACTACTCATAAGCACCTAGAAGACCTCTTTTGGACAGCCCAAAGAGAGGAAAGACAAAAAGAAATTCAAACCTCTGTAGTAGCCACTTCTATGATGCAAAATGACAATGTTAGAGGTATAAAAGTTGAACACGTTGATGAAAGAATTGAAGAATTTCACAAATAACTCCTTGTAACCTTGTGACACCATTTGGAGATAATTTACTTGAGACACTACCACCTTTAATCACTTGGGGAGAAAATGAGTTGAGTCAACATTTGGTGGTGATTGATGATTCCAAATAAAGCAAAGAGGAGGTCAAAATTCTGATTTGGGGCAGCAATAGTTTACTTTCTAATTTTCATGAGTTTGCAGCCCTTACACATGAAATAACTAATGTAGAGGAGTCTTCAAGTGTTGAGTATGAAGTTTTCAATGGAGAAGTGCTTGTAAAAGTTGAAGACATGACACAAATGCATGACAACAGTGTTGATTGTTATAACAGTGATATATCTCTTTGTCCTCAAGATAATGCAGCTCATAATTATAGAGAAGACAATGCTATGGGCTCACATAATATTAGCATTCAAGTTTGGGAAGATAGTCAAGAGACTTGGGTTGATGATGCAACTAGTATGAGGGCAGATTTTGAGTGTCATAGCATAGAAGATGTAAAGAGGATTCAAAGCATGTGTGAAGAGTTGGTTCACGATTCCAAGCATGGTGATGTTATTATCAAAGTAGCACAGTGGATTGGCAAAGAAGTGTTCCTAAGGTTGACATGGGATCCAGGCGTTTGGTTTTAGCTTGCAAGTGTGGATTGCTTGAGGGCAAGCAATCTTCAAAAAGGGAGGACTGTAATGTCCCCTCTTTCCTAACATTCAATTAATGATAAGTTGCTAGCCTCACTTTATTTTTGAAGGCTAGAGAACAAGATTATTCATTAAGGGAATAGAGTAAATATTAAATATGAAGGAAAAAGCTTAAGTATTCAATTGATCATATGTGATTATTAAAAAAGGGGCCATTTAAGTTATAACGTTATCGTCCCTAGGCCATAACTCCATGGTGGCAATTTAATTAATATGTAGTAAATATCAATAAATGCCCAAGTCCAAAGGCAAGTAATAAAAGAGGGAGTCAAATGCTTTTTGGCTGGAGATTTTTATAAAAGGATCTATTCAGGTTCTCAAGAGATCATTCATCATTATATCTATCAATTTGTTTTGGTTTCTCTCCGCAAGAAGCGAGTTTCAGCTTTTCATGACGAAACCCTTCAAAAGTCCATGCTTGGACGCAACCCCGAGCAGCTGTTGAATTCTTCAATCAATCAAAGTCATCAATGGCACCTAGGTCTGCAAATAGCGATTGTTGTATCAATTTCTATCTGCTGTAGAAGAGTTTTAGTCTAGATGACCTTCAACAATTCCATTTCTTTCTTGTTTAATCAAGCAAATAATCCCTACAAAATCAATAGAAGTTGCAAAAAGATTAGTTTTCAATCAATGGGCTAAGTTCTATGGTGGTTGGAACTTGGTATTGTTGTGTGGTTTTCACACCATCACCCCATTGCAAATGGGGACCCCCTCTTTTGCTAGTAGGCCTAGGTAGTAGAGTGGGTTCGGCAACAATCTAGGATGTAGGAAGGCTCCTTAGAGTGTCAAAATGGGAAGATTAAGCAAAAATGGCAATATTTGTCTTAGTGTCAAAATTTGGGAAAAATTGAAAAAAAATGGCTAAGTGTTAGAATGGAGAAAATATGGAAAATTTGGCGAGGTCCGAAAGTGGGAAATAAAAATAGAAATTGAGCTAAGGAAAGGTAAAATTGGCGTAAGTATGAAATGGAGATGAGACTTTTCTTCGTCCCAAGCAAAATGGTGATGAGATTCTTCTTTGTCCCAAGAAAAATGAAGACGAGACTCCTCTTCATACCAAGACAAAGGGGGATGAAGCTGTTGGATATTGCTAATGCATGGGTGGTGATTGAGACATTTAATATGTTTAATCACTACGTTACTAAATTAGCATTCATATTGTTGTCATTTGTGTTTTGTCACTGATGTCAACATATGTTTTTAAGAGAAGACCAGGTAGGTTATCACAGTGTAAGGACACTGTACAGATGTTTCAGATGCTGCAAAGTTAGACATGAGTTGAGATGAATGTTGTGATCTTATATCTGAGATCACATCTTCAAATGTTTCATATTGCGAGAGATACAAATGGTTTAATGAAGACTGGTCACTGGACTGTGACAGTGAGAATTGACAGAGTTAGTCTCTAGGTTTTTGGTATATCTTCCAGAAGACTTGGATTCAAGGTATGCGAGCTTGAAGGATGAAAGATAGGGTATTGAAGGATGTTCATTGGTCAGCGCAAGGTACAAAGTAACTGGTGACATCATCTATGGCATATGTTCTAGAAATGGTTTATTTAGAAGCCGACTCAGGAAAGGAAGCATGTGTTTTGTTTGGCAAACATGAATTAAGGATGTCGGTCCTTAATTGTCATATTTTAATCATTGTATACTTGTTTTAGATACCGTGTGCATCTTAGCAAGAGTTTATGTAATCTTTTGTATATTAGGAAAGCCTCATGGGCCGACCTGATCATGGTAGAATGTAATAAGGTATATATGTAGAGTCTTTTTTTTTGGAAAAGACATGGATGGAATATATGTGATATAGAGAGGTTGTGAAAGTTGCGAGCTTGTGTCTGTTGCATGTAGAGTAGAGGTTTACTGGTGGACTTCATTGGAACTAATTAAGAAAAGACAATTGCTAGCAAATAGTTCAAAAGATTGTGTATTTCTTCATATACACCTGTTGTGAACTAGTGAGTTCTGAAGGTGGATTTAACCTTCTTTGGGCAGTGAGCCCTCTTTGTTCTTTGACTCCTAACAGGGTCTGTCCTCTAATAAGGACTATGTACTGTAATGTTTCAATAAGCTCTTAACAGAGCTATATCTTCTAACAAGGATTACTATACTCTCAGTACATCATTTGTGGGTGCTAATTCCCACTAGGGTTTTTACCTTTAACAGGGTTTCCCCGAGACCGAAATATTGCGTTATTGAGTTGGCATTCATTGTGTTCATTATTTCTGATATTGTTGAGCTTAAAGTTTAAAGTTTACTATTCTGTTATACAACTGATTCACCCCCCCTCTCAATTGTATTGTGGACTGTTATTCCTAACAATTGGTATCAGAGCTTGTGGTCCTCAGAGAGAAAGCTTAACAACTTGAGGTGATCTTGGAAATGGCATTCTATAGGAAGGATAGTCCTAAGTTTGATTCTGAAAACTTCGACAGTTGGAAAAACAAGATGCGAACACATTTGCTATGTTTGGGCATAGACTACTGGATGATTGTAAAGAAAAAGGAATCTTTGAAGCCTGAGAATGACTTGGAGTCAGCCACTAATGATGAAAAGAAGTTATTTTCATGCAACATGGTCGCAAGAGAAGCATTGATCAGCTCACTATCTGAGGGTGAGTTTTCCAAAATTAAAGATCTGGATTCGGCACATGAAATTTGGAACAGACTAGAGGCACTTTATGAAGGAGACAAGTATACCAAACAAGCGAAGTTGCAAAACTTGAAGACAAAGATGGAGAAGCTGCAAATGAATGAAGATGAAAGTATTAGGGCCTATGTTCAAAAGGTTACAGAAGTTGTAGTTGGAATCAGAAATTGTGGAGGCACTTATGATGAAGATGAAGTTATTGCAAAGATTCTCAGATCCCTAACTCCTACTTACAAATTCAAAGCAATGTCTATTCAAGAAACTATACCCCTAACTCCAAACTTTAGCAGAGAGATGTTGATTGCAAAGTTAACTACCTTTGAAGCTATGGAATTAGGAGAAGCTGCACCTAAAGTTGAATTTGCATTTAGGGCATCCGCACACAAGAAAGTATCTGCACTTCCGAGCACAAGCAAAGAAGACCTAAAAGAAGAGCTTGGTGAGTATGCTAAGGAATGGGAGAAGATAATGGAAGAAGAAAGAAAGATGGAAGAACTTGTTGCACTGATTGCTAGAAGAGAAAAAAGAGGTAAGGGCAAATTTGAAGGCAAGTTACCCTTGAAATGTTTTTCATGCAATAAGATAGGTCATTTTGCATCTAGATGTCCTACAAGAGTTCCTAAGTACAAACCTAATTATGCAAAGATTAGAAGAGACAAAGAATGTTATTATGCTAGTGAAGGAATCTCTGATGATGATGATGATTTAGACAATGAAGAGATTGGATTTGTTGCTATTAAAGATGAACCTGTTCATGAAGAAAAAGCCTTAGTATCTCATGTTGACAAGAAAACTAAATGGATAATTGACAGTGGATGTTCTCATCACATGACTGGTGATAAGAACAAGTTTGTTAAGTTAGTAAATTATGATGGAGGTGTTGTAAGGTTTGGGGACAATCTCCCAAAATCCATCATAGAAGTAGGATCCATTACTTTGGATGGAAAGACTAATACAGACAATGTACTACTTGTTGAAGGACTAAAACACAATTTGTTGAGTGTCAGACAGTTAATGGATACAGACTTTCAATTAATTTTTGTTAATGGTAAATGCTTTATCAGAAGCAAGGAAGGAAAACTGATTGCTAACGGTTCAAAATCTAGAGGTAATGTATTTGAACTAAACACATCTGGAGCCTCTTGTTTTGTTGCAAAGGTAGATGATAGTTGGTTATGGCATAGAAGATTTTGTCATGTTTGTTAAATAATTTGAGATCAGAAAATAAGATATAAACTGAATATATGTAGTAGATTTCAATTGCCTTAGTTATTGATTGAATCTACATATTTGAATATCTATATATATTAAACTAGCAAAAAGTGATGTGACTGTAAATGAAATGACATGACTGTTCATAATAATTATCGGTTTGAGAAAATCTCATTATTTGTTTTAATACAAATCGCAGCTTTAACATATAGTTACTACCGTGACTGTTAATACATAACAGTCACAATACTGCCAATAATTGTATGCCACAGTGCATGTCACCCGGTATAATACTATATACTCACCCGATATTAATCGGGGTAAGATATGGTAATTAGTATGATATTCAAACTAAAATATAATTTGATAATATACATATATATGTATATTAATATATATAATATTAATGACATTAACATTATATTTATTAATATGCATATATATATATAATGTAGAATAATATTTAAATATAACCAATACAAAATGGTATAGTATTAATGATGTCTATTTACTCTAATATTATAAGTATATATATTAGTATAATAATTTCCATCATTATATATATTAATATATTGCATATAATATTATGATCATTTTATCCGATCAAAGCTATAAACATCAACACTCCCTCTTAGCTAGGGAAGATAAAATGCAACTCACAATAAGTTCATAAATTGTGACGGTTAGTTCCTAGGTGGATTGCCTCTATCGGCGATTCTATCCATAGTTCTTAGGTGGATTTCCTTCATCGGCGATTCGATCCACAAGCTCCTGCGTGGATTGCCTCCATCGGTGATTCTATCCACAAACTCATGAGCTATGGTGTGGATTGCCTCTATCGGCAATTCTATCCACAAGTTCTCAGGTGGATTGCTTCCATCGGCGATTCGATCCACAAGCTCCTGTGTGGATTGCCTCTATCGGCGATTCTATCCACAACTCATGAGCTATGGTGTGGATTGCCTCTATCGGCGATTCTATCCACAAAATCATGAGCTTCAGAGTGGATTGCCTCTATCGGCGATTCTATCCACAAGTAAGATATATTAATTATCACAAAAATATCTATCACAATAGAAAAAGTTATTGCAAGATCATCACCTTCCAATAACTTTAACAAATACAAGTGATAATCATTTGGAAGTCGTCACTTCTTTATGATTAACACAGTGGGTAGGCCCATTAAAAACATCCATGATTCATTAGTATAATAATCAATTATATTAAGTTTACCTCAGAAGTGTTTCACCTTCAATAGTGAACTCCCTCTCAATCAACATGATCAAGATTGTCAGAAGTTGACTGAACCATTTGCTCCATCTGCTCCTTGCATTCATCAACCTATTGACCTCTTTTGAATCAATTTCAATTCCCATTCGTCTCACATACTTTTGTCCAACAAAACTTCGCATTGCCGGTCATTTCTTAACAACACACGATTTTACAGAGGTTTGCAATGATGTCAAATAGGAACCATTTCTGAGATTGATCCTATGTTCCAAGATTGAATAACTATTCGTCCAAAGTCTTCGTCAATTTACTATAGCCATTGCCATATATTTCGAGACCCTACTCATCTCTATTGTTTCTATTGATCTCGATCTTGTCTTCTAAAGTGGTCGCTTGGCACTAAAGAAGTCGACCACTCTTAACGAAGTCAGTTCTAATGTACAGTCTACCACAGTTAAGACTGTTGCAACACATATCAATAATTTGATATATAAAGTCGCTATCTAATCTGACTTTGTGAACACTTCAAATTTATTTGGTCTTGTCATCCTTTGCATTCGCTGCTCTATACACGTATGAGGTTCACTGTCATATTTAGATTGAAATCACTGCCTTACGTCTTCATCTTTGCCCTTGTTTGATCGATGTCTTGCATGCTAGTAGATGCATTTGTTTACTAACTAGCATATATTTGATTTCTGCTACGTGTTCATAGCTGCTGCGATACTTGGCATTTTGAGTTGCATATTTCATTATCGCTGATATACACAGTGTTGTGATACTCTGTTCCTATGCTCAGGTCTTTCCTTCAAGCGGTTAAGCTTCTATAGAAGGAACTTGACTCTGATACCATGTTAAATAATTTGACATCAGAAAATGAGATATAAACTGAATATATGTAGTAGATTTCAATTGCCTTAGTTATTGATTGAATCTAAATATTTGAATATCTATATATATTAAACTAGGAAAAAGTGATGTGACTGTTCAAAATGAAATGACGTGACTGTTCATAATAATTATCGGTTTGAGAAAATCTCATTATTTGTTTTAATACAAATCACAGCTTTAACATATAGTTACTATCGTGACTGTTAATACATAACAGTCACAATACTGCCAATAATTGTCTGCCACAGTGCATGTCACCCAGTATAATACTATATACTCACCCGATATTAATCAGGGTAAGATATGGTAATCAGTATGATATTCAAACTAAAATATAATTTGATAATATACATATATATGTATATTAATATATATAATATTAATGACATTAACATTATATATATTAATATGCATATATATATAAATGTAGAATAATATTTAAATATAACCAATACAAAATGGTATAGTATTAATGATGTCTATTTACTCTAATATTATAAGTATATATATTAGTATAATAATAATGTCCATCATTATATATATTAATATATTGCATATAATATTATGATCATTTTATCCGATCGAAGCTATAAACATCAACAATGTTAACTTTGATAACATTGTGAAGGCAAGTATGGCTAATGCAGTAAGAGATCTACCAAAGATTGTGAAATCTTCTAACACTATATGCAGAGAATGTGTTATGGGAAAGCAAACTAAAAGCAGTCATAAAAGCAAATCAATTACATCAAAAGGGAAGTTGGATCTGGTTCATACAGATCCATGTGGGCCTACAAGAACAAAGTCATCCTATGGTGAAAGGTATTTTATACTCTTTGTTGATGACTTTTCTAGAATGATGTGGGTTACTTATTTGAGAGAAAAATCAGAAGCATTTGATAAATTCAAGTTGTTTAAAGCAAAAGTAGAGAATGAATCAGAACTGAAAATAAAGTGTTTAAGATCAGACAGAGGTGGAGAGTTTACATCAGATTTATCAATTCATACTGTGAAGAGCATGGGATAAAAAGACAAACATCTGCTCCTAGGACTCCACAATAGAATGTGTAATGTCCCTGATTTAGCAGGTCTCTGCAGTTGAGCGTAGTTAGTTCATCACTGCGACCCTCGTGAGTTGACAGTGTATTTTGAGGGTCTTTGGGAGTTTCTGGGATGGACTTACTATTTTGGGTAAGTTTATTTTTAGCTATGGCTATTTCTGGCAGGGCAATGCCTATTCCTGGTTGGGCAATTGGTCTTGGTGCTTTGTCAGAAATTCGTTGATTGCAGTCAGATTGTTCAGTGGCTATTATTTTAATGTGTTATTAAATTAAATTATTTTGATTTAATTTAATAACTTATAATTTTATAACTTTATTTTATAAAGTGGGGTTATTTTTTAAAAGCCATTTAAGTGAAAATATTAAAATTGATTTTTCGAAAAAGCTATATAACCACCTCAAAAAAGCACTTTTCATTATCTTATGCAATCATTATTATTTTCTTGGAATTTGGGAAGGAGACAACTTGGCTAGGGTTTTGAGGACGGATTCCTCGTTTCATAATTTGAGCCATCTTCTGTCGGTGGTGAATTTTACTTCTGATTAATTTTGCAATCTCAATTCAATGATGTTATATATTGGATTGATGAAAGTTTCAATTCTGGAAATTGAGTGCTGATAAATTGTGTGGAGGAAAAATCAATCAATTCAAGGTTTTGATATAATTATTCTGGGCAGCTAGTTGAATATTTTCTGAGTTTTGAAAGTCCGATGCAATAAGAATTCGACCTGTTTGTATAGAGAATTGGTTGTTACATGTGTTGTGACTTCAATCAAAATCGTGGGACATATTATCAATTTCAGATTTGATAAACTACTGGCGTCATTTCCTGTACTGGTCACGTGCTAGGTGTCTAAACTATTTCCGCATTGACTTGGACCTATGTTCAAGACTGGGCTCACTTGAATTGATAGCAGTAGTGGCCGCTTCATTACCTGGGTGTGGCTTTCAGCCTGGGATAGTTAATTACAGGTGGCAGCAGTATAACTGGAACTGCATTCATTCCCCACTCTCACGTTTCATCAAATAACAGTCACGTGCAATCAAAATCAAGGTGGCAGCTCCCTTTGCATAGCAAATATTTTTGGTGGAAGAATCATATTGGTTCAGGTGCCTAATTGTTTTTCTTTTGAAATTAAGTTGTTATGTGATTTACTATGTGGAAAAAGTTTATAATTATGGTTTATCAAGGGAAAACTATTTAATTATAATTCAATATTTTCAGTCTGAGAATATACATATTCATCATTTCTCTTGCTTGACCATTTTGAGATATAATTGCAACTATTTCCATAAATTGTTTTAAATATACAAGTAGAACCAATTTCAGTTCTTCATAGTGGTATCAGAGCAAAATTCTTGCCAGCCTACAAGGTAATTTGGGTTCAGCATGGCACAGAGGTTTAGACCTGGCTTGTACTACTCCTGCAGAGGTCCTAATTCTCCTCCTGTGAGAGAGAACCTGAGATATAGTTTGGTAGCATGGGAGATAGGGGTGCAGGTGGTTCAGGTAATGCAGATGGTTCAAAATATAGAGATGCTGCTTCTTTTTGAAAATAGATAAAGAAGTCTGTGATACTTTCCAAGGCATTGCAGATGGTCAACATCATGTTGCTACTATACTACAGCAGTTATCTGATACATTACAACGGATGACAATTCTTATTGATCATGGCCGAGATAGAGGTGCTCAGAGTGCTTCAGCTAGTTCTCATCGATCTAGAGCAGATGACAGGTCACGTGTGGGTGATAGGATGAGAGCTGAGGATCGTCCTAGGTAGGAGGACAGACATGACAGAGAAGGGCACGCTAGTGTATATGATAGACCACAACGTCCTGTATTTTTGAGACCTGAGGTGGATGCGGTTAGCACTGAATTTGAGGCCGCTCCGTTTGTAGATGATATTGTTGCACATTATGCTGAGTGGGATGCCCTACCACATGCTATAAAACAAAATTTGAATTTTGACAGGTTTCTTTCATAGAAACGTGAGCACACTAGGGGTAGACTAGTACCTGATAGACAGAGGCCTAGGGATACAAATTTACACCAGGCAACCAACAAAATGATTCTGGATCATTATGATGGTAGTGGTAAGGTGACAGCACGAGCTTGGGTTCACAAATTGGACACCTATCTGTCTTTACGTCCTATGTCTGAGGAGGACGCCATTCGCTTTGCTATGCTACATTTGGATGGTATAGCCCATGACTGGTGGTACCATGGGTTGGTGTCACTTCGACACGATCAAATCTTTTATTATTAGTAGTTTGTGGATAGATTGATTGAAAGGTTTGATAAGGACCCTGAAACATATTTCAGAGAGTTGGCTGAATTGAGACAGACAGGTAACCTGGAGACCTTTATCAGTGAGTTTCAGCGATTGTCTGTTATGGTCTGTGACATTTCAGAGAGCAGGAGAGTTATGCTCTTTGTGGAGGGACTGATGGAGCCTACCAGAGGATGGGTTAAGTCTTTGGACCCACCTACCTTGAAAGAAGCTATGAAAAAAGAAAGGAATTTGGAAGCATCAACTCCGCGGAATAGATTTTCTGTGAGACCTTCCAATACTTCTTATGATAGGACAGCACCTAAAAGGGACGATAGAGCTGATTCTAGTCATCCTGCAGCAGGCCCTTTGGATCAAGAAACATTAAATGATCTAAGGAGAAGGAAATTATGTTTTCATTGTAGAGGGCCCTATGATTTGAATCATGATTGTCCCTTGAAACCTAAGGGAAAGAATAAGATGATGGAATGGTTTTATGATGATGAAGATGATTCTGAATTTTCAGGACAGCGAGTTGATGAAGAGCATGATTCACATGAGGTTCCAGTAAATGATGATGAACAAGTGGAAAATTCTGATTTCAAGGTTGTGTACCTCACGAGCATGAAAAAAGAAGACTCCTTTAGGATGCATGGTCTCTTGGCAGGGCAGTGAATCATTGCTCTCTTTGACATAGGAGCTACTCATAATTTTATTGACTCTCATTTGGTGGCCAAGAGGGGATTCGAAACTGAAGATTTTGAAGGACTTAGAGTACAGGTAGCTGATGGTTACTCGCTCAAGTGTAATAAAAAAATTCCTGAGCTCCTTGTAAAGCTGAATAATTATTCCTTCAAAGTAGATTTTTATGTGGTGGACATGGGCAGTATAGATATAGTTCTCAGCATGAGCTGGTTGCATTCACTCAAAGATATCTATATGAATACGGAAAGGATGGAATTGAGGTTCATTAAGGATGGTAAGACACATTCTTAAGGCCATTCAGGGGGGTGATTTGAGGACTTTCCTACAACCGTATGTAGCATTTGGTGAGGCATGATGATGTTATTGATTGGGCAGCAGAGTGTAGGGTGTTGTCTACATCAGAGAACACAAATGGGCCAGCTTATCATCTGGATATTCAGCAGCTTAGAATTAAACACTCCAAGTTGTTTGATGATTTACCTTATGGAAAACCACCTGATAGAGGAATTGAACACATTATTGAGTTAGAGGAGGGCACTAAGCCCATCATGATTACTCCTTACCGGCACCCTAAGCGATTGAAGGATGAAATTGAAAAGACTATTCAGGAGCTGCTCGCTATGGGACATATTAGGCCGAGTAAGTCTCCTTTTGCTTCATTAGTTGTTTTGGTGAAGAAAAAGGATGGGACACTCAGGATGTGTATAGACTACTGGATGCTGAACAAGAAAACTATTAAAAACCGGTACCCGATTCCTCGTATTGATGAGCTCATTGATGAGTTACATGGGGCCAAATACTTCTCCAAGATTGACTTGAGATCTGGATACCACTAGATCAGAGTTAGAGAGCAGGATGTGGGGAAGATGACATTCAGGTGTCATTGTGGCCATTTTGAGTTTCTGGTCATGCCTTTTGGTTTGACTAACACTCCCACTACATTTCAGTCTACTATGAATAGAGTCTTCCATGGTCAGTTGCGAAGATTTGTTCTTGTTTTCTTTGACGATGTATTAATCTATAGTAAGACTTGGGATGAGCATGTGGCACATTCGGATACAGTACTCGACATTCTTGATGAGGCCTCCTTGTTTGCCAAGGAGTCCAAGTGTGCTTTGGACATGACAGAGTTACTGTATTTGGGACATATCATCAGTGCAAAGGGAGTTCGCATGGATTCAGACAAGGTCCGTGCTATTTTGGAGTGGCCGACACCAGGAAACTTGACACAGCTAAGGGGATTCATTGGTTTATGTGCTTTCTATCGGAGATTTGTGTCAGGTTTTTCTAGACATGCAGCACTGCTGACTGATTTGACCCATAAAGGTGCTTTTATTTGGATTGATCAGGTATAGGAGTATTTTGAGAAGTTCAAGGTCATCATGACTACATGCCCAGTTTTAGCACTACCAGATTTTACAGACCCTTTGAGTTGCATTGTGATGCCTCATGGGAAGGTATTGGAGCGGTGCTATCTCAGGATCGCCACCCTATTGTTTTTGAGAGTCGTAAGCTCAGGGGACCTGAGAGATTGTTTAGTATTTATGACAAGGAAATGTTGGCCATTATGTATGCCTTGGCCAAATTTAGACAGTACCTGGTGGGGAGCAAATTTTGTATTAAAATTGATCATAACAGCTTGAAGCATTTCCTTGGACAACGTGATCTTAATGAGAGGCAGCAGAAGTGGGTTAGCAAGTTGCAGTCCTATGACTTCGATATTTCTTATATCAAAGGTACTCAGAATGTGGTAGCTGATGCCCTTTCACGGTGTAGACACCGAAAAATCCTTCAGAAAATAAATTATTTTTGTTTTCTGAAAATCCTTGATGACATCATCATTTATTAATTAATTATTTATTTAATTAATTAATTTATTTTTATGGCATTAAATCCCTCTCTCTTAATTAAAAATCTTTAATTAAGGAATCTAGCCTAAAAATGTCATTTGGACATTATCCCTAATTTATTAATTATTTTAATTAATAAATTGACCAAAAATCCCCCAAAAAATAATTAATTTATTTTTTATCCCAAACTTGGCCAATTTCCTTAAGACCACTAACCTCTTCCAAAATCTTCTAATCCCTTCTTAATTTCGATTAAAAGGCTAATCCCATCTTTTCTAACCCTAATCCCAAGGTTAAATATTTAATTAAGGTTAAATATTTAATTTTCATATTTATTAAAAATATTTTAATAAATATTCCTAAAACTTAAGCTTTTGGAATGAATAACTTTTATTCCATAAAACTAAGGAGAAATCTAGACTCTTCTAGAATCTTCTCAAATCCACCCTCTTCACCCATCCTAATCTTATTTTTGTCCTAATCTAATCCTAATCCTACCCTTAAACCTTTGTGCAATCCTAACCAAGCTTAAGACTTTCCTAAACCAAAGCAAAGTCTTTCCTTCCAAATATCTCAACCACAAAGCATTTATTGCTTCCCCAAAGTCTTCAAAGCCTCTTAAAGCCCATTCATTGCTCTTACAAGCATTTATTTGGAGAGTTATGAGCTTGGAGCCCCCTTTGTTGACTCCTCTTTGCCCTTCCCTTCATCCACTCACCTTGTGACATGTGTCACCTCCTGATTGGCTGAGAACTAGCACAATCCATGTGCTTCCTTTTGAGTGAATCTTGGCCTCTCTTAAGGATTTCAATCCTGGCCATTCATTCCTCCTACCCCAAGCCTTTAGAAATCCTATAATACCCTCACTTCCTAAGGCAAATCATCTTTCAACTCTCAAACTCAATAGCAAAGTTATAATGTCATTTTCATTCTAGCATAAGCATAAGTTCATCATTTTAGATCATTTTCAAGCTTAAATCACATCTAAATTAGCTTAATGGGATTAACATAGATTCATTTCTTGTTTAATCAATCTTAGTTCATCTTTTAACTTTGCATATTTGTGTGTTCTCGAGGCCTTTGAGGCAAAATAGGTTCCTCATACCTATTTTGTGTCATTTTGGGTCTTCTTGATCCTCAAATCATCCTATTTGCATGCTCCAAGTGCTTGAGTTTGCACACCCACATCTATTTATATCCAAGCATATCAAACGGTGCATGGGCGCATCCGTTTTAGGCTTAAACTGAGGTGGCTTTGATTTTAGTTTGTTTACCATTAAATTTAATTTGATAATATGCTATGACGTTTGTTTGTCTTTGGCCTTCAAAACAGATTTAGGTGCACGCTCAAATCCTAGTCTACATTCTGGCACGCCCGGTGGGACTCAAACCACAATCATTTTGATGAAATTATACTTTATATGCTTGTATTTTGCAGGAAATAAACAAATGTCGCCTTCATGAAAAGAAATGATGCCTACAGAAATTAAATGTCGCCTTCAAACAAAGAAATGTCGCCTTCATCAAAAGAAATGTCGCCTACAAACAATCCAGTCACGCCTTCATGCAATTAAATCACTCCTTTGAGGAAAGAAATGACGCCTATGAGCTCTGTTTTCATGCCTGCATAACTGAGATTTTCCTGTGATTGACAATTTCTGTTCCGTCTTAGAATTCTTCTTCTGTCGCCTGCATGTAAAGAAATCACGCCTGTAACAAAAGAAATCACGCCTCTAGTTTTTTATCTGTCACCTTTTGAGGTACAGAATGTCGCCTGTAGGAATTAAATGTCGCCTCTAAACTTTCCAGCGTCACCTATAAGCTGGACGGTGTCGCTTTTTTTGGTTTTTTGTCTTGAGTTGCTTGGGACTGGTTTTTTTCATTTCTTTTATTACAGCAAAGGTCAAACTCAATCTTGAATGAAACTTAAGGAAATGAACTTAGGTCCTAGAGTGTCATTGTAATTTTGAAAAGCTAACTCAATCTCGAATGCACTAAAGGAACAAACAACTCTATTCCCTATCTCGTTTCAAATTCCAAAGCAAGCAAACAAATTCAATCTTGAGTGATCTAAGGGATAAAACAAAAGCTTTTTCAAAGTTCTTAAATCAACTCGCTAATCAAATCTTGAATGCACAAAAGGAAAGAACTTGCAAATGTTCAAATTTATTTACATTTTGAGGAAAAGAACAAATCAAAATCTAATCACGAGTGTCTTCATTTCAAAGTTCAAACATCACTTAATCAAATTTGGGAAAATGAACAAAATTTGCTTGATGTGCATGTAGGAGTTTTTCAATTCTTGCATAAACCTTGTTAGAGTAAGCAACGTGGAACATTTGAACTTGGACAAGTTCACATGTTCTGCTTTTAGTAAGGCCTGTCCAAGGAGAAGCGCTTCCTCCTCAGAGAACGACCTCAAACCGGTATCCCCCCCGGCCGGTATACAAATAAGTGAATACCAAAAGAATCGCTTACATCTCCTAATCGCCTGGCGTTCGTGCCAAACACGTGTCTGGGGATGGTAAACATTCCTCTCCCCCAGCATAATTGGCAAGGCTCTTAAGTGAGTCACGGATGATCAGCATAACCGGGTATGGAGACACCACGGAACTATTAAAAACCTGATAAAATAGAGGCTACCCTATCTACATCCGAAAGTATCAAAATCCTTGTGCAAGGACCGATTCCAAGGGGTTTACCGGGTCGCCTCAAGATTACTCACCATTTGTATTCCCTTCTGGGGGATACCAAGCTGTGGGCAAGTGATTTTGATACTCACCTTCCTTAGGTAGATCTGTTTGAAGTGCTTGACAGTCAAAGACTCCGTGAAAACACTTGTTGAAACATACACACTTTCAAAGCTTTGTCAGAGTCAGTTGCCTTTGTTTGTATCCCGCAGGGTTGCTTTGTCCCTTGCGAAGATTGCTTTGACTTTAACCTTTGCCATTGGAAACCTTTGCCTCAAAATCAGAAGCCTCTTTTCCAAGTGATGCCCAGCAAGAACAAACATCCTAAAGCAAAGTTGCCCAAATCCCAAGCCTATCAAGAGCGAAAAGTTATCAAGAAGAACACCAAGACCTATCAATCCATTATCCAAGCAACCCAAGCAGAGGAGAAGTCCCAAACCAGATTTGAGAACATTGCCCATAACGCCCGCATCAAACAGTTTGCCTTCCATTTCTGAGTTAACCATCACTTTGTCAACCTTGAGCCAGAAGATTAGCCAATTCCTTGTTCATGTCTTGTTCCATCTTCGGATCTTGAAATCTTGTCTCAAACAGCTTTGCATCTTGGTTTCATCCTAGTTTCATCCTTTGCATCAGCATCAAAACCTTAGTTGCATTTTAAAACATCATAAAAGTTGCATTTGCATTCATCTTCCTACCAACATTCTAGAATCAATCCTTGTCATTTGCATTATCCCTTTAGATAGAGCATTGTCCCTTCACCCTTCAATACCTTTTCCACCGGCATCCCCCCATCAGCTTTCCATGTCTTTCCAGCAGATCCATCATCTTTTGCTCCAAATCTAGAGATCCACCAACACTTAGTGTTCTACCTTTTGAGTTGTTCCTATCCTATATCCAAAATCAGAGACCATCATCCTCTTTTTTGGCACAACGTGTTGTCATAAAGAAATCAAACCTTGTCCTTGCATAGCCATCATCTCGAGCAAGAGATTGAAGTGTATTGATAAGAAGCTTGTTGACTGAAGATCATCAGTCTATCCTAGGTTGACCCCATCATATCTCTGATCCTCCATTTGGGAAAAATAGCAGCTCATTTGTTGACCACTCAGTAATCTTTCACCAACTTTCCACCAGCAACCTATCTTTCCTCCACCGTCTTGATCCATATCCGTTCCATCCAGCTTCCATCATCGCCATCTTGATCTCCATCCTTGCATTGCATCCTAGAAAGTCATCATCTTTAGAAGTTCATCAACTTTGCATCCATCAACATCTTTTAGCCAAACATCTTGCATCCATTTAGCACTTGCATCTCCATGCCTGTTGAGACCAGATCTCAAAAAAGAAGAAGCATGAATTCTTATCCACCAACAACCTCATCCGATCCCAAACTTTTCACCAACGCCATGATGACCTACAATCCCCAGATCCAAGCCAGTAACCCATGTGAAGATCCAAACATCCCTTCATCCCCCTTGGAAAACCAAGCATTTGTAAATCCTCCAGAAAGCCCATCAGCAACCAATGCCCTTGTACCATAATATCAGCAGAGCACGTTTGTTCACTACCTGCCAGAAAGTACCTCCATCCCACCATCTCTCTATCCACGCATCCCCATCAAAACTATCCAAGTTCCAGCACAAGCATATTCTCCGTTTGACCAATCATTCCCCGATCCTATCATGCAAACACCCCAAGAGCTTTCCACCATTCCCCTTTTCTTGCAAGGAAGCCTCGCCAGTCCCACAACACAAGCTGCAGCACCATCCGCTCCATCTCCTACCCCTTTTGCTTCATCATCTGCTATGGCTCCCCAAGCCCAAATCCAAACCCAAAGTCAGCTTCCACCTCTCACACAAGCTTTTACACCACCACCATCCGCAAGTCAAGCAACGCCTTTCACCATCAAAGGAGCACCGTCACCCTTCACCCCCCAAGCACCCGTACCTTCTTCTTTGGGGTTAGCACAATCACTTCCCATTCCAACCTCATCTTTCTCTTGGGTGTTTCCTTCATTTTCCTCCTCACAAGTATCCGCTCAACCACAACCTCAACAAGCTCTTTTCTCTCAACCATCATTCGTGTCCCAAGCTCCCGTTGCTCCTACCATTCCATCATCCGCTGCAGTGCACCCTAACACAAGCTCTCAGTGGGGCCTTACACAAGAAGAAATGAAGGCATGGGGGATCCCATCTCAATCCCCTACATCTATGGTTGCAAGTCAACAAACTGCCTTTGCCCAAGCAGCACAGCAGCAACTACCCCAACCACCGCCGGCTTCAAGCTATTCATCCCAAATCCCAAATACCTTCCAGCAAGTTCCACCACCTCAACAGCCAACTTTCCCCAGCTATCTTACCCCATCACCCTTTACTTCTAGCTTCCCCACATCTATTTCACCTCTAAGTAACGCAGGCATGCACCCAGCTTATATCAGCCAAACCCAAAGCCAACCTCAGCAACTACCACCATCATACCCGCAAGCAACATCATTCCAACAACCTCCCCCACAGCAACCACATGTTCCCTTTCAGCAAACACCCATCATTCCTCAACAACAGCAAGTCCCTTGCTATCAGCCTCAGCAACAAATCCCTATCATCCCCCAGCAACAACAAGTTCCCACCCATCAGTTACAACAGCAAGTTCCAAATGTCCAATATCAGCAAGCAGTCCCACAACAACCACCAGTTCAACAATAGCAAGCAGCCCAACAACATCAAGCGGTTCCATATCATTTACCACAATATCCCCCTATGCCACACCAGCAATATCCCCAGCAACCATTGCCCCAAAATCAGTTCCAACCCATTTATCCACAGCAAGTGCCATATCCAGTTCCACAGCTTCCATCACAAGAAGAAGTCTCAGTTCCCTCGCCACTCAATGCTGAGTGGGAAGCAATGAAAAATGCTCTAAAGGAGCTACAAAGTGGAACAGAGAATAAAACATACAAGTTCGAAGAGGTGTGCTCATATCCCTTCGATCGATCCATAGCAACTATCCCTTTCCCCAAGCATTTTGAGATGCCCAAGTTTGACAAGTATCAGGGGAAAGGAGATCCAGTAAACCATATCAAAGAGTTCTACATGGCGTGCCAAGAAGTGGCTTACAGTGATAACTATCTCCTGCGCCTGTTTCCCAAGAGCTTGGGAGGAACTGCTGTTGAGTGGTTTTACAAAATACCACATGGGACAATAAAAACCTTTGCTGAACTCTCTGAGAAGTTCATCACACACTATGCCCATAATGTGGAGAATGAGTTGTCCTTGCTAGACCTATGCAACTCAAAGAAGAAAGATGGAGAAAGTCTTGCGGAATACTTGCAAAGATGGAAGAATCTTACAACCAGGTTATCATATCAGCCGCCAGAGAAGCATCTAGCAAAGATCTTCATTGATAACCTACATCTAAAGCTATCCCATCACATGCAAATGAACTGTCTCCAGACATACCAAGACATCAAGAGCAAGGGCATAGGCATCGAGAAAGCTCTCCTAGACGAAGGCACTATTCGTCACTTCAAGGATGATTCCAAGAACAAACCCAACAATGATAAATCCCATTACTGGAATCGTAACAAGAATGTTGTTATAGATGGAGCCACTGACACTAAAAATGTACAATTCATTGTGGCTAGTCCTACACCAGCTCAAACATACCAACCGCCACAAGCGCCCATCTATCAGCAACCCCCAGCTCCCGCATATCAAGCACCTATTTATCAGCAGCCTCCTCAAGCTCATCAACCACCTGTGCAACAGTATCAGCAGCAATACCAACAGCAGCAGCCAGCACGTCAAGGAAATCCTGTTAATACAGTTAACGTTGCCCCAAGGCAGAACAAACCCAACAATCAGAACAATCCAAAGAGGACTTTCACACCTTTGGGTGAGCCTCTGGATCAGATCTTTTATCAGCTAGTCAAGGCAAATATGATCACATATCCGCCCATCCCATAGAAGGATGACAATGCACCAAAGTCTGATTGGTATAAAGAACATGAATACTGTGATTACCATCGTGTAAAGGGGCACACAACATTGAAGTGCATGCGGCTTAAGAACTACATCTAGGATCTCATTGATCACAAAGAGATCCGGGTCGATGCACCAGCTCAAGCTTCACCCAATGCCGGTTTGCAAATATATCAAAATGTGTTCCCTCAATACGATACCGGGAAGAATCAAGCCAACGCCAATCAGCCCCAAAATCGTGGCAAAGGAAAGCAAGAAGATCACACAGTAGCCTACAAGTATGTCGGATGCATAACTCAAGTTGAGCCCATCCAAGATGAGCTCACCATCAATACCATCCACGTCAGAGGGCCGGATCGACAATGTGCTGCAACTACCCGCAGTGGTAAGATAACTGTTGCCGGTGCTCCTCCAAGATCAGCTGCTCCTCCAAGGCCAACATCTACTGCATCCATAGCACAGTCTAATACCAGGCCAGCATCAAATGCACGCGCAACACAGCATAATGCACCAAGAGCACAATACAATATCATAGAGCATCTTGGGAACATGCCAGCCCAAATATCTATCTTGGATTTGCTCCGCACATCACCCATCCATCAGGAGATCCTGGACAAAGCTCTAAAAGGAGGTCATGTCCCCACGAACATTAACACAACTCAGTTTGAAACTCTTGTGGGACACCTATCAGCAGCATGTGCCTTGTCCTTCAAAGAATCTGATATACCAGATGTCGCTCCTGACCATACTCTCCCTCTCCGCATTGCTGTCATGGTCAGAGATTTCACCATCAAACGAGTTCTAGTGGATAATGGCTCAGCCCTCAACTTGTGCACATTAAAATTCATCAAGAAGATCGGGCTCATGGAGGCCGACATACAACATGAGATGATCACTATCAAAGCATATGACAACTTGGAGCGTACCTCTAAAGGTACTATCACCTTGCCTATCCAGCTAGGCCCAGCAACGCAAGATACTATCTGCCACGTTGTTGATCTTGACCTACCATTTAATATTCTTCTCGGCCACCCATGGATCCATTCCATTAAGGCTGTACCATCTACTTACCATCAGTGCATCAAGTTTCCACATCAAGGCACTGAGGTTACCATCCACGCTGACCCTAACCCCTTCGCATACTGCCTTGCGATGGAAGCATCTTTCCCTCATTCTACTCATTGTCCTGGAACCGATATTGGTACTTCTATTGCTAGCTCATCCCGATCCCATCGCGATCCAGAGACCATCCTCTCTTCCACCTTATCATCCGTCAAGATCAACAACCAGGGTTGTGGTGAATACAGCCTCAGTGATGCATTTTCTATAGGGGCTCTTCCATGTGATCCACATACTCAAGGGCGTCCAAGTTGTCAAAACAAGCCTATTGAGGAACATTATAAGCTCAAGCAGATAGGAAATATGACTTTTGAGTCTCATGGTACCATCAAAAGCAAAGAAATGGATCCAGATATTAACAAATGGTTATACAAAGATCCCCCATCCCGTGACACGCAACTTCTTGAGTACTTCAAAGAGAAATATCCAATCCCCTACAAAAATGTCACAGAACACTATAACTATCAAGGTGGTGGTCTAGGACCACAAGAGGACAGAAATTTGTTTCCTATCATACCATCCCAAAATCTAGAACAGCAAGGACTTGGCTTTAATACCCCTCGCCTGCTTGAACAAGAGCCCAATACCACAACTGTGGGCACTAACATGACCAACGTGAACTTTTCGAATAGCCAGGATGACCTCGTGGAAATCGAAGACATCCCCGAAGAGAAAGACATCCGATCCTACGATGATATCTTTGCTGACAACACCCTCCTGGGGACTTCTGTTCTCCAACAACTCTCCATTAACCTCATAGATCTTCCCCTCACAAACCCCGACCTCATAGATTGGGACCAACCAAGCATCACACACATCGATGAATTCCAAAGCGCACAAGCACTCCTAGAATTCATGGGGGCATCAGATCCAGCAAGCAATCAAGATCCAACATCAACCTCTGTCTATCAGCTTCACCCAGAAGGATATTTTGGGGAAGAGGCAAGCTTTAGTCGCAAAAATGAAATAGCAAAAGAACATCATGAGTCTTTATGTGAAAACCCCCTTGGGGCACATTCTGATTCCAAAATAGTAAAAATAAAGGGCGTATCTTCTAGCGAAAACCTGGCAATTCAGGCGCTAGAAGATGAAGCCTTGCCTCTTCCCCCTATCCAAGATTATAGACCAGAGCAATCTCCAATCATCATAGAAGAGACCAAGCCAATCAACTTGGGAATAGAAGAATGTCCAAGGATCACCTACATTGCAGTCAACCTAACAGAAGGAGAAGAAATCGCTCTCAGTGCCTTGCTCAAGGAATCCATCATCAACTTTGCATGGTCATACGCCCACATGCCTGGGCTTGATCCAAACCTTGTTGTTCATCATCTATCAGTAGATCCAAACTTCAAGCCAGTGAAGCAGAAGCTAAGGAAAATACATCCAAAGGTAGCATTGCTCGTCAAAGCAGAGCTTGAGAAGCTCCTCCAAGCTAAGATCATCAGAGCAATATATTATTTAGAATGGATCTCTAACATGGTGCCAGTCACAAAGCCTTCTGGCGACATCAGAATCTGTACTGATTTCAGGGACTTGAACAAGGCATGTCCTAAGGATGACTTCCCATTGCCAAACATAGACATGCTTGTAGACCTCACAGCGGGTCATGAGATGTTATCATTAATGGATGGCTTTTCAGGCTACAACCAAATTCATATAGCGGAAGCAGATCAACATAAGACAGCATTCACAACCCCATGGGGTACCTTCTGCTACAACATGATGCCATTTGGGCTAAAGAATGCAGGGGCCACATATCAGAGAGCAATGACAGCCATTTTTCATGACATGATCCACAAGATCCTTGAGGACTATGTGGACGATATCCTTGCAAAATCCAAAACAAGAGATGAGCACCTCAACATCCTAGAGCGTGTATTTGATCGTCTGCAACATTATGGCTTAAAGCTTAATCCTAAGAAATGTGTCTTTGGTGTTACATCTGGCAAGCTTCTAGGCTTCATCGTCTCTAGACGAGGCATAGAGATCGATCCTAAAAAGGTAAAAGCAATAACAGAGATGCCTCCACCAAGAAATCTCAAACAGCTCAGAAGCCTACAAGGCAAGCTTCAATCAGTATGGCGGTTCATCTCGCAACTAGCAGACAAGTGCCAACCATTCTCACACCTCTTATGCAAAGAAACCAACTTCAAGTGGGATCCCATATGTCAAAGAAGCTTTGATAAGCTCAAGGAGTATCTAGCTAACGCTCCGATCCTTGTACCACCGATTTCAGGATGCCCACTCATCCTTTACATCTCAACAACAGCTAGAACACTAGGGGCACTCCTAGCACAGCATGATGATGAAAATAGAGAATGAGCTGTCTACTACATCAGTCGCACTCTTGTGGGCTATGAGCTTAACTATTCACCCATGGAGAAAGCATGCTTAGCAGTGGTCTTTGCCACTCAAAAACTTAGACATTACATGCTTAGCCACACAATCAAGCTCATATCAAAGGTGGACCCTCTTAAGTATCTGTTATCAAGGACAACCCTCACAGGCCGTATGGCAAAATGGGTCATGTTACTCAGCGAATTTGACATTCAGTATGTAGATCGTAAAGCAATCAAAGGGCAAGTCATTGCCGATCAACTAGCAGAAGCACCACTGGTGGATGCCTATCCACTAATCATGGAATTCCCCGATGAACATTTATGCATGATTGAAGAGCAGCCCATGTGGAAACTATACTTTGATGGTTCCAACACATCCCATAGTTCTGGTGCAGGAATCTTATTCGTCACACCTCAAGGTGACTATATTCCAAAATCATTCAAGTTGGGATTCCCCTGTACCAACAATATTGCAGAATATGAGGCACTCATCTTAGGTCTCAAAACTGCTATCCAATGGAACATCACAGAACTACAAGTTTTTGGAGATTCACAGCTCATTATCAAGCAAGTCCTTGATGAGTATCAGACAAAGGATGACAAATTGCTACCCTACAAGCAACTGGTCGATAAACTGAAAGAGCATTTCCTACATCTACAATTCAATCAGATCCCAAGGCTTCAGAACAAAGCAGCAGATGCAATGGCAACTATCAGATCCTTATTAGAAATACCATGAGACGCATCACAATATGAATTTCTAATCGAGCAGCTACATTCACCAGCTTATGAGAACGCCGATGCAGACATGGTGTGTGTCTTGGTTGGTCCTCAATCCCCATGGTACCACGAAATCCATGCATATCTAAAAAATGGTATCATATCTCCCCATCTCACCAATAACCAATGCCAAAACCTTATTCGCAGAGCTTCCTGCTACACTCTTGTAGCCAACACCCTATATCGTCGCGGGTATCATAATGTCCTATCTAGATGTTTAGACTCAAACGAGGCCGTCCTGGCCTTACAAGAAGTTCACGCTGGAATTTTTGGTGCCCACACGAGTGGCATGGTTCTAGCAAAGCAGCTGCTTAGAGTTGGATACTATTGGCCAACAATGGAACATGATGCGTGTGAATTTGTCAAGAAATGTCTCCCATGTCAACAGCATGCCAATTTGATACATGCACCAGCACAGGATCTATAGCCTATTGCACCACCGTGGCCTTTTTCATGTTGGGGCCTCGACCTTGTTGGCTTGATCACCCCCCTCTCTTTGGATGGACACAAGTATATCATAACAGCCACAGAGTACTTTACCAAATGGGTTGAAGCGATTCCGCTCACCCTAACCACTGGCATCCAAATATCCAAGTTCATCCTTTACCACATCATTTGCCGCTTCGGCATACCATCTACCATTTTCACAGACCATGGCACACCTTTTGAAAATCAGCATGTGGATGATCTATGTGCCAGACTCCACATCCATCACCGTTTCTCCAGTCCATATTTCCCTCAAGGAAATGGCCAAGCTGAGGCAACCAACAAAACACTCTTGAAAATCCTCAAGAAGGTTGTCAATGATTCTGGTCGTGACTGGCACCTCCAAATCAATCCTGCCCTTTGGGCCTACCGCACTTCTTATCGCACTCCCACAGGCACCACCCCATACTCCCTTGTATATGGTGCTGAAGCCGTTCTACCGATCGAGGTCGAGCTTCCATCCTTGCGCATCTCCATGAAGAACTATACAACTGATGAAGACTATCGTGTGGCCCGGCTCACACAGCTAGATCTGCTAGATGAAAAGAGACAGCAAGCCTACGATCACCTGGTTGCATACCAGAATCGACTCAAAAAGAGTTATAACAAAAAGGTCCATCCTAGACAATTCCAGGTCGGTGACATGGTCCTTAAAGAAAATCAGAAGGTCCTAGCAAATAGAGAAAAGAAAGGCAAGTTTGAGCCTACTTGGTTGGGCCCTTATGTTGTCACCGCGTCCTTTGGCTCGGGAGCCTATCAGCTATCAACACCAGAAGGTGAGCCCTTGAATGATCCTATCAACATCATCCATCTGAAGAGGTTCTATGCCTGAACCTGATCCTGCATATATCAGAAAATCCAAAAACATTCAAAAAAGCAAAAAAAGCAAAAAAAGCAAAAAAGAAAAAAAGAAAAGAGAAAGAGAAAATAATCATCCAAACGGTGAAAACTTGGCAATTCAAGTGCCTTGGACAAGTATGTTGGTGAAAACCTGGTAAACAGGCGCCAACATAGTAAACTGGGCTATTTATCTATTCAGTTGTCCTTTCAGCTACCGTCCTCTTCCTCCATCCATAATCTCTTAACAGATCTCCCAGCAGTTCCATCTCCCCTATCTTCCAAGCATTCAGCTTCCATCTTCCTCCAACCCATCTGCAATCCATATCCTATTCCAAAGCTTTGTACCATATCTTGTACCATATCCTTTTCCCTTTCCTGTACAGCGCAATCTTCCTTTCTGTATTTATCCTTCTTGTCTCCGTCCTAGTGAGAGTCCTGCTGAGTGTGATCTTCCTATCCCCAATCCTGAGCTTCTGTACATATCCCTTGTGCATATCATTCCTCCTTGTTGTACATAACCTTTGTCTGTCTTGCAGCAGCATTTGATCAAATATCTTGTCCCACCCCCAGCCTCAGAAAACTTTTAGTCCCACTCGGGCCTTGTGCTTCAGCAACATCAATTGTCGACTTATCCTTGCTCATCCTGATTATTCCTTGAACTTCAGCTTTTGTCAGCGAACAACTACACTTATTCTCTCACCAACCCATGGGTCCTTGAGGATATATCGTTCCTCCTGTCTGACCTAATCTTCCATCCTGGTCCTTGAGGATATATCGTTCCTCCTGTCCGACCAATCTTCCCACCATCAATCAAACCTAATCTCTCTCCTTGGCAAAGGATGTCTTTTTGGAGTTATCATTTTGATCTTGGATTTTTTTTCCTTTGGGTCTTGTTAATCTTTTTGGCTTCTCTTTATCCTACCAGAGTCACCACGATTCATTATATCACGGTGTGCTGCGTGTGCGGATAATCTGGGGCAAAGTCTTTTGATCTTTCACTTCTGCCTGTGAGTCAGTTGTGTGTTTGTGGTTCCTTCAGCATCGGTTTCGCCATGTCGCCTCTGCGCTTCATGTGTGATGTTGGGGCAACCCTGTGTGTTTGTTTAGCGTCAGTCCTCGTCAGTCCTCTGCGACGTTGTTGACAGGCCTCGTGATCTCAGTATCCTTGGCAGGTCTCTAACATAGCTATATTAAATCTAGGCTGTGCACTCCCGTTTGCACTTGGAGCTATCTGGTCCCTTGCATTTATCATATAGATTCATCGTGCATCTTTGCATATAGCTGCATCTTGCATCTTGCATTTCCATCTCATCTTGCATATCATCCATTTTTGTTCTTAGAAGTGAGGTTATTTATTTCCCCTTTCTTCCTAGGCCCTTCCTTCCTCGTCCCGCCGGGCACACTCTGTCCCAGGGCGTAATCCCTCTTTCTCCTTGTCCCACTGGGTGCATCTTCCATGATTTTGTCCCACCGGGGCATGTATCTCTATTTCTCCTAGTCCACCCAGGCGTCATACCCTCTTCTTCTGATTCTAGCCTTGGCATCTTGTTTTCTTGTCTTTGACGCCATGCCACTTGCGGCATCGTATCAAAGAGGGGCAAAATGTAGACACCGAAAAATCCTTTAGAAAATAAATTATTTTTGTTTTCTGAAAATCCTTGATGACATCATCATTTATTAATTAATTATTTATTTAATTAATTTATTTATTTTTATGGCATTAAATCCCTCTCTCTTAATTAAAAATCTTTAATTAAGGAATCTAGCCTAAAAATGTCATTTGGACATTATCCCTAATTTATTAATTATTTTAATTAATAAATTGACCAAAAATCCCCCAAAAAATAATTAATTTATTTTTTATCCCAAACTTGGCCAATTTCCTTAAGACCACTAACCTCTTCCAAAATCTTCTAATCCCTTCTTAATTTCGATTAAAAGGCTAATCCCATCTTTTCTAACCCTAATCCCAAGGTTAAATATTTAATTAAGGTTAAATATTTAATTTTCATATTTATTGAAAATATTTTAATAAATATTCCTAAAACTTAAGCTTTTGGAATGAATAACTTTTATTCCATAAAACTAAGGAGAAATCTAGACTCTTCTAGAATCTTCTCAAATCCACCCTCTTCACCCATCCTAATCTTATTTTTGTCCTAATCTAATCCTAATCCTACCCTTAAACCTTTGTGCAATCCTAACCAAGCTTAAGACTTTCCTAAACCAAAGAAAAGTCTTTCCTTCCAAATATCTCAACCACAAAGCATTTATTGCTTCCCCAAAGTCTTCAAAGCCTCTTAAAGCCCATTCATTGCTCTTACAAGCATTTATTTGGAGAGTTATGAGCTTGGAGCCCCCTTTGTTGACTCCTCTTTGCCCTTCCCTTCATCCACTCACCTTGTGACATGTGTCACCTCCTAATTGGCTGAGAACTAGCACAATCCATGTGCTTCCCTTTGAGTGAATCTTGGCCTCTCTTAAGGATTTCAATCCTGGCCATTCATTCCTCCTACCCCAAGCCTTTAGAAATCCTATAAATACCCTCACTTCCTAAGGCAAATCATCTTTCAACTCTCAAACTCAATAGCAAAGTTATAATGTCATTTTCATTCTAGCATAAGCATAAGTTCATCATTTTAGATCATTTTCAAGCTTAAATCACATCTAAATTAGCTTAATGGGATTAACATAGATTCATTTCTTGTTTAATCAATCTTAGTTCATCTTTTAGCTTTGCATATTTGTGTGTTCTCGAGGCCTTTGAGGCAAAATAGGTTCCTCATACCTATTTTGTGTCATTTTGGGTCTTCTTGATCCTCAAATCATCCTATTTGCATGCTCCAAGTGCTTGAGTTTGCACACCCACATCCATTTATATCCAAGCATATCAAACGGTGCATGGGCACATCCGTTTTAGGCTTAAACTGAGGTGGCTTTGATTTTAGTTTGTTTACCATTAAATTTGATTTGATAATATGCTATGACGTTTGTTTGTCTTTGGCCTTCAAAATAGGTTTAGGTGCACGCTCAAATCCTAGTCTACACACGGAGACCCCACTTGTGTTTGATTTCAGAAATAACTAATGATTGGAGACATCTAATTGTTGTAGAGTATGCTCGAGATCAGTGGGCCTCAGGAATTGTTGATGGCAGTGTTCAGGACAACAATTATACCCTTGTGAATGAGCTGATCATTTACAAGGAAAGGATATATTTAGTCCCAGGGTCTAGTGTCAGACAAATCATTTTTCGGGCTTTCCATGATTCACCGGGACATCCGGGTTTCTTTAAGACCTATAGGCAGATTCGTGAGAGGTTCACTTGGAAGGGACTGAAGACAGATGTTCAGCAGTATGTCCGTGAGTGCTCTGTTTGTTAGCAGAACAAACAGGAGCATACTTATTCGGCCGGGTTGTTACAGCCACTTCCCATTCCTGAGCGGAAGTGGGCTTGTTTATCTATGGATTTCATTGTGGGGTTGCCAAAAGCCCATGGTAAAGACTGTATTTTCATGGTGGTAGATCGTCTTATCAAGTATGCCCATTTCTTTCTGATCAACACCACTTTCTCAGTTGTCCAGTTAGCTGAGTTATTTTTCCGGGAGGTATTCAGATTACATGGTTTGCCTCAAACTATTGTGAGCGATCGTGATAGTCCCTTTATGAGGCATTTCTGGGAGGAGCTTTTCTGATTATGTGGGACGGAATTGAACCCCAGCACTAGCTACCACCCTCAGACTAATGGTCAGACAGAGATAGTGAATAAATGGGTGGAGGGCTATCTGCGGAATTATGTTTCTTCTCAGCAGCGGGCTTGGGTGAAGTGGATACATTTATGTGAGTTCTATTATAATTCCACTCATCACATGACTATTCTGATGTCACCATTCCAGGCTTTGTATGGGTATGATCCAACTAGTTTCATGGATTTTTTATGCAATGACAGTCGAGTGCCCAGTGCTGGGGATATGTTACAGGATGGTTAGCACATCATGAGGACATTAAAAGACAATATTCAGAGGGCTCAGAATCAGCAGAAGCAATATGCTGATCAGAAGAGGACTGCTCATTCTTTTCAGGTAGATGATATGGTTTATTTGATGTTACAGCCCTATAGGCAGTCTTCTATCAAGAAGAGCGGAGCCGAGAAGCTCAAGCCCCGTTACTATGGGCCTTTCTGTGTTGTTCACTGGGTTGGAGAGGTTGCGTATGAGTTGGATTTACCTCCTGACAGCAAGGTTTATAATGTTTTCAACGTCTCACGCCTTAAGAAGGCATTGGGTCAGCATGTTGTACCATCTTTTATGTTACCTCCTTTGGATGATGAGGGCAGATTGGAGTTGGTTCCTGAGGTTATTTTGGAGACCAGGGAGAGGAATATGCGGCGTAGAGTTGTTAGGGAGTTTTTGGTGAAGTGGCATGGACTTCCTGACAAGGATGCCACTTGGGAGCCTGAGGATATTCTCCAGCACTCAAGATTGTGATTGCTTGGGGACAAGCAATCTCGAGGAGGGAGGACTGTAATGTCCCCGATTTAGCAGGTCTCTGCAATTGAGCATAGTCAGTTCATCACTGCGACCCTCATGAGCTGACAGTGTGTTTTGAGGGTCTTTGGGAGTTTCTGGAATAGACTTACTATTTTGGGTAAGTCTATTTTTAGCTATGGCTATTTCTGGCAGGGTAGTGCCTATTCCTGGTTGGGCAGTTGGTCTTGGTGCTTTGTTAGAAATTCATTGATTGCAGTCAGATTGTTCAGTGGCTATTATTTTAATGTGTTATTAAATTAAATTATTTTGATTTAATTTTATAACTTTATGTTATAAAGTGAGGTAATTTTTTAAAAGCCATTTAAGTGAAAATATTAAAAAGTGCTTTTTCGAAAAAGCTATATAACCACCTCGAAAAAGCACTTTTCATTGTCCTATGCAATCATTATTATTTTCTTGGAATTTCGGAAGGAGACAACCTGGCTAGGGTTTCGAGGATGGATTCCTCATTTCATAATTTGAGCCATCTTCTGTCGGTGGTGAATTTTACTTCTGATTAATTTTGCGATCTCAATTCAATGCTGTTATATATTGGATTGATGAAAGTTTCAATTCTGAAAATTGAGTGCCGATAAATTATGTGGAGGAAAAATCAATCAATTCAAGGTTCTGATATAATTATTCTGGGTGGCTGGTTGAATATTTTTTGAGTTTTGAAAGTCTGATGCAATAAGAATTCAACTTGTTTGTATAGAGAATTGGTTGTTACATGTGTTGCGACTTCAATCAAAATCGTGGGACATATTATCAGTTTCAGATTTGATAAACTGCTGGTGTCATTTCTTGTACTGGTCACGTGCTAAGCATCTGAACTATTTCTGCATTGACTTGGACCTGCGTTCAAGACTAGGCTCATGTGAATCGATAGCAGTAGTGGCCGCTTCATTACCTGGGAGCGGATTTCAGCCTGGGACAGTTAATTACAGGTGGCGGTAGTATAACTGGAACCGCATTCATTCCCCACTCTCATGTTTCATCAAATAATAGTCACTTGCAATCAAAATCAAGGTGGCAGCTCCCTTTGCATAGCAGATATTTTTGGTGGAAGAATCATATCGGTTCAGGTGCCTAATTGTTTTTCTTTTGAAATTAAGTTGTTATGTGATTTACTATGTGGAGAAAGTTTATAATTATGGTTTATCAAGGGAAAACTATTTAATTATAATTTGATATTTTCAGTCTGAGAATATATATATTCATCATTGCTCTTGCTTAACCATTTTGAGATATAATTGCAACTATTTTCATAAATTGTTTTAAATATACAAGTAGAACCAATTTCGGTTCTTCACAGAATGGGATAGCAGAGCGAAGAAACAGGACTATACTTGATGCTGCCAGGACAATGCTGATTAAAGGAAATGTATCTCATGTACATTGGAGAGAGGCTGTTGGAACAACAGTGTAGACATTAAACAGAATACAAATCAGAGAAGGTACAAGTAAGACTCCCTATGAACTATGGTTTGATCATACTCCTACTGTAAAATATTTCAAAATTTTTGGTAGCAAATGTTATATCAAAAGGGATGATGAGATAGGGAAATTTGATGCTAGAAGTGAAGGCATCTTCCTTGGTTACTCTGTTAAAAGCAAAGCATACAAATGTTTCAATCTGAGATTGAGGAAGATGGTTGAAAGCAACAATGTTAGAATAGATGAGAAGTTTCAGATACATGAAAGAATGTATGACAGCAGTCAAATATCAGAGATGAAAGAAACCACTACTGCTACAGAAGAACTTGTGGATGAAGAAAGTGAAAAAGAGGCTGGTGATACTGATACAAGCAAGACTACTGAGACTCCTAAAACTCCAAGGTATGTCAAAAATAACCATCCTAAAAATCAAATTATTGGTAATACCAATCAAGGAGTGCTAACTAGATCAAAAGCTAGAGAAGAAATTTGTTTGATTTCTCAAATGGAGCCAAAAATTACTGATGAAGCCTTTAAAGATGAATATTGGATAAAAGCCATGAAAGAAGAATAATACTTGGGAATTGGTTCCTAGACCTAAAAATAAAAATGTTATAGGAACAAAATGGTTCTTTAGAAACAAAATGGATGAAGAAGGAACAGTTGTAAGAAACAAAGCAAGACTAGTGCGTAAGGGGTACTCACAGCAGGAAGGCATAGACTTTGAAGAAACATTTGCTCCTGTTGCTAGAATAGAGGCAGTAAGATTATTCCTATCTTATGCTGCACACGAAAACTTCAAAGTGTATTAGATGGACGTTAAATCTGCATTTTTGAATGGAGATCTTGAAGAAGTATACATAGACCAACCACATGGATTTTCTCTATGTGAAGACAAAGACATGGTGTGCAAATTGAAGAAAGCCCTATATGGGTTAAAACAAGCTCCTAGGGCTTGGTATGCAGGGTTAGACAAGTATCTACTTGGACTTGGGTTCAGAAAAGGTAATGCAGACAATAATTTGTATTTAAGTACTGAAGATGGAATCCTGATAGTAGAAGTATTTGTGGATGACATTATCTTTGGAGGTAATGATGATCTATCTAAGAAGTTTGCTAAAGAAATGGAAAGTGAATTTGAGATGTCTATGATAGGTGAAATGAAATTCTTTCTTGGACTGCAGATAACTCAGAATGAGAATGGTATTTTCATTTCTCAGACCAAGTATCTCAAAGAATTGCTTAAGAAATTTGGAATGGCAGATTGTAAACCAGTAGGAACACCTATGGTGACTGGCAACAAGCTAACAATTGATGATGAATCAAAATGTGTCTTTTAGACTCTATATAGATCAATGGTTGGAGGGCTACAATATCTGACTCACACTAGACCAGATATTGCTAATGTTGTTGGAATTGTGGCTAGATATCAGGCAAAACCCAAAGAGACACATCTAGTTGCTGTGAAAAGGATACTGAGGTATCTCAGAGGAACCATAGACTATGGTTTATGGTATGATAGAAGTGATAGCTTTGAACTTCATGCTTATACTGATGCTGATTGGGCAGGAAATATTGATGACAGAAAAAGTACCAGCAGCGGTGCATTTTTCCTTGGGAAAAAGTTGGTTTATTGGCTAAGCAAGAAACAAGATTGTATAGAACAGTCTACTGCCGAATCAGAGTATGTTGTTGCTGCTATAAACTGCACTCAGATTATTTGGATGAAACAAATGCTGACAGACATTGGAGTAATTTTTGAAGAACATGTGGTTATCCATTGTGATAACACCAATATAGTAAACATGTCAAATGATCTGGTGATGCATTCCAAAACTAAACATATCTCTATTAAGTATCACTTCTTGAGAGACAAGGTGGCACAAAAGGAAATCAAATTAGAATATATCAGTATAAAAGAGCAGATTGCAGACATCTTCACAAAGCCACTACCAAAAGATACCTTTGAATATCTCAGAGGTATGTTGGGGGTTCAGGCCCCTCCTAGTTAGAACTAATTGATGCAGAAATGCATAAGTCCAGAAGTATTCAAAGCCTTATCATTTTTTGGACTGGATGTAGGGATCTACTCCTCAGGGGGAGTGATTGTGCAAGAAAGTTTATATGTGAAGGCAGTTGAAGGCTCATGGCACCCTTTGCCATTGCTGTCAAAGGGGGAGTGTTGCTATGAGAAAATCTCTATTGTTTGGAGAGATTGTTTAGTTGAAGGACTTTGGATTGATATAACTTTGGGATAAGATTTTCCCATATGTTGACATCAATGCCAAAGGGGGAGATTGTTGGATATTGCTAATGCATGGGTGGTGATTGAGAAATTTAATATGTTTAATCACTACGTTATTGAATGGGCATTCATACTGTTGTCATTTGTGTTTTGTCATTAATGTCAACATATGTTTCTAAGAGAAGACCAGGCAGGTTATCATAGTGTACGGACACTGTACGGATGTTTCAGATGTTGCAAAGTTAGACATGAGTTGAGATGAATGTTGTGATCTTATATCTGAGATTGCATCTTCAGATGTTTCATATTGTGAGAGATACAGATGGTTTAATGAAGACTGGTCACTAGACTGTGACAGTGAGAATTGACTGAGTTAGTCTCTAGGTTTTTGGTATATCTTCCAGAAGACTTGGATTCAAGGTATGTGAGCTTGAAGGATGAAAGACAGGGTACTAAAGGATGTTCATTGGTCAGCGCAAGGTACGGAGTAATTGGTGACATCATCTATGGCGTATGTTCTGGAAATGGTTTATTTAGAAATCGACTCAGGAAAGGAAGTGTGTGTTTTGTTTGGCAAACATGAATTAAGGATGTTGGTCCTTAATTGTCGTATTGTAATCATTGTATACTTGTTTTAGATACCGTGTGTATCTTAACAAAATTTTATGTAATCATTTGTATATTAGGAAAGTCTCATGGGCCGACCTGATCATGGTAGAATGTAATAAGGTATATATGTAGAGTCTTTTTTTTGGAAAAGACATAGATGGAATATATGTGATATAGAGAGGTTGTGAAAGCTACGAGCTCGTGTTTGCTGCATGTAGAGCAGAGGTTTACTGGTGGACTTCATTGGAATTGATTAAGCAAAGACAGTTGCTAGCAAACAGTTCAAAAGATTGTGTATTTCTTCATATACACCTATTGCGAACTAGTGAGTTCTGAAGGTGGATTTAACCTTCTTTGGGCAGTGAGCCCTCTTTGTTCTTTGACTCCTAACAGGGTCTGTCCTCTAATAAGGACTATGTACTGTAATGTTTCAATAAGCTCCTAACACAGCTATATCTTCTTACAAGGATTACTATACTCTCAGTACATCATTTGTGGGTGCTAATTCCCACTGGGGTTTTTACCTTTAACAGGGTTTTCCCGAGACCAAAATATTGTGTTATTGAGTTGGCATTCATTGTGTTCATTGTTTTTTATATTGTTGAGCTTAAAGTTTAAAGTTTAATATTCTGTTATACAATTGATTCACCCCCTCTCTCAGTTGTATTGTGGACTGTTACTCCTAACAGAAGGCTCTTCCCATCTGAAATTATAGGTGGAGGAAGCACCTCCTCATCTCAAGACTAGTGAAAGAAGAAGAGGATGAGACATGAGTTTGATCCTAGCAAGAGGGGCCCAAAAATCAATTCTAAATGGCTCAAAATTCTAGGTGGTAAGGCCCTATAGCTGAAAATGTAACCTTAAGCTCATGAGCAACACTTAATGCAATATAGCAACCCTTGGGGATAAAACATGTGGACCTGGTCTATTAAGACCAGGACATAATTTGATAAGATGGGCTTAAATTGGCCCCCATGGCTAGCGTATGGGCTTAGGATGGCCTAAAACATATTAATTGAGGTCTTGTGATGAAACGTGTAGGCCTTAGAAATCTGCCCAGGCCTAAATTCGAATCTGGTAAGCTTGAAATGACCCTACCTTATGGCATGTGACTTTGAACTTTGCAATCAGGACCAGACCAGACCCAAATAAGACCAGACCTAAATCTGAAAGCAAATGGGTTTAAAGTAGGCTCTATTGGAGGTGTGTGGCATTGAAACTTTTTAATTAAGGCTTATATACAAAATGTGTGGCCTGAAATGGGCCCAAATTATGATCAGATCTGGGTGCTAAATGAATCAAACCCTGTCCTAAATGTAACGTGGGCTGAGAGTATTAAGATGTATTTTGAACTAGGACTCACCCTATCCTAGCGTGTGGATAAATCAAAGCAATCAAAGCCCAAATCTGGGTACAAAAATTGAAAAAAATAAGCCCTGTACCTAGCGCGTCGCTCCAGCAGGCCAAATCAGATCTAATTGATGTAACGTGTGGGCCAAAAAACTGATCAAAATGGTCTAAAGTATAGCTTGTCACCCTTAACTTCAAATAGGGAAGCCTTATAGGGTAGTGTATGGCATTTGGACTCAATCATGGGGCCTAGATCTGAGATAAATTGTTATTGAAATTAAAAAATTGGGCTCTAAACTCAAAGTGCAAGCCCTATTAAGGAAACATGTGGCATTGGGGATTGGATCAAGCTTAAGAAAAATTGATTGGGCCCCAATTTAGGAAACATGTGGCTTATTTTTAATGACATTGGGCCCAAATTTGTAAGCAAAACAGCCTTGAAAGATAGCGTATGAGTTGGGGATTGGGTCAGACTTGGTTTGGGCCCCTCAAAATGAAATGTGTGGCCCCATAAAGCCACTAAATCAAAGTGCCTAGGCCCAAATCCGACCTAAGCAATTAAATATTGGGCACTAAACTCGGGGTGAGATCACAAATTGAAATTTAAATGCCAAAATCAGGCACAAAGCTCGATGTTATTAATGATGAAAATGGATTAATTAATTGCAGATCCAATGATACAAAACTTGATGCAAGCCCTTGCTATTTGAGTGTTGCCTCGAACTCAACAAATGAAGCCTTCAATTTAATATCCATTATCCAGTTCGAACCAATGGAAGATCTTGAAATTCAAATTTCAAAAGGAAATGAATTAAATGCTCACCCCCTTAGACTCAAAACTCGATGCAATCTCCATTTAATGAAAATTGCAAGCATTTAAATTTTAATTGTATTGACAGCTGGCCCCCTTATCCAGATGATTTAATATATAAATAATGCAGCCATCCTCAATTTAGAAGATCATTTTCATTTCAAAGGCAAAGCAAGCTCAGAAAATTTGAATTTCTAGGGGCAGATTGGAGAAAAGTTGTTTCATTTACTGTGATTACTGTGAATAGCAGAGATTTGACCCACCATTTTGACCTACATCTGCAAATTAAGGTTATATTGGTGTCTATATCACTCATTCATAATCCATCTTCAAGTTGCTATTGTCAAGGAGATTTTATTTCAAATCAATTAACACTGAGAAAGCTTCAATTTCAGACTGCCATCACCATCAAAATTCTGATTTTTAGAATCTCAGAAAGCCCTTCAATAGAAAATTTAACTTGTTTGCAGGTCTGATATAAACTTATTTCAACATGATGTGACCTCAGTTCCGAATTAAACGGCCAGTATTTAACAATCTAAGTCTTGTTGCAGGCCTTAGACCCAGGGAGATAGCTTGATCCCAACTTGTCATCATAAGATTTTAGCATCATTCACTGAGGTTTATTTTCCACTTCCAGAATTGTATATCAGACTCGATTTTTGAATTTTATTCTCATCTTTTTCTCAAACATAGATAAAATTAAGTTAACATGAGCAAGAAAACTCTTAGAAGCGATGGAAAATCATCTCTTTGAGTGTACTAATGGTGTAGTTAGTCTAAATCAATCTATTTTCTAGGTCTCACATAAATGCCAGAAATACTGACTTTGATCTTTCAACCTGCACTAATCTCTTTTTCCAGTCCAGATTTGATTAAGTCAAAATAAGGTTCTAATTATGATGTTTGTTGCAGGGTCAGGTATGGAGAAGGGAGCTGATAGCACCCCAAGGCCAAGATCTCAAGCCAAGGAAACAAAGGATATGCCAGCACATGACAATGAGAGAGATGAGCAATCACCTAAAGGAAAGGGAGCCAGGACCACCGAAAACACTAAGGCATGAAGGGCAGCCCAGCTCAAATTTGATACACAGCCTATGGTACCGGAATCATGCTTTACATCAACATGGGCAAACGTGGGTAACACCAACCTTGGGCCATTCGATATGAGAGTGAGTGATGAGGGATAGACTATATGGAGATAACCTGTCCAAGGAAGTCAAGAGGCTGATAAAAAATAGCATTGTGCAGGCCTCTATCTGTCCACCAATGCATCAGTGGGTTGAATTAGCATTAGAAATGGCAAAGAATTACAACGCAACAACAAGAGAAGTTCTTACACCAAAAGGAAATGTGGCAGTTTCTCTCATTGTGGATGCAATTAGGGACGCCTTCAATATTCCAGAACATAAGGTGGACATTTGGAAGACAAAAAAGGATGCCATGAAAGAATATGAGAGCAGAACGAGTCACTACATTGCCCTCATCAATAAGGAGTGATTGGCTGGGCCTAAGAGAACTCATTCCCAAATATCCAAACTGACAAAGACTGAGTTTAAGGAGGATGTGAGGGACTTGTTATTGATGCTAAATAGAGTTATGGGCAGCCCATAGGTAGGAATCTTTGAAACCTGGATGTGTTACTACATGGAGGTAATACTTAATGACAATGAAATGTTTGATTGGGCATGGATGATTAGCAGCAACATTGATGAGTAGTCGAGAAGAGTGACACACACCAAGGCCTTTTATATGACTTCCTACCTAGTCTACATGATGGCGTGGATGCGTAGCTATCTTGGATTATAGTGCCTTGGGACACTTGGAAATAAGAAGGGAGAACTCATGGTTTATGATTGTTACTTGTAGCTCCATATTCTCAACAAGGAGGATTTCAGAATTGTTAACGATGTATTTGCCATGCGTAATGTGAGAGTATTGCAAAAGAGCCCACTTAGAAGGACGTCAAAAGAATAGAAGATCTAGTGAAGAAGTATGAGTCATGGTTTATCCAGTTTCCCAAATTTACTTACACCCAAATATTAGCAAGCACAATTTTCTCAAAGAAGCTTCCCAGGTTCCCAACTAATAAGCTAGTTTTAATGGAGGTGGCTAGACAATTGATAGCATATGATAGAATTCTAAAGAAAAAGCATAAGCTAGGGATCATATTTCCACTTTGTGTTGGGAGTAAGAGTTGTTTGACTCTTCAAGTAGAAAAGGCGGTTGAAGGAGAATTTGAGTTCTATTCTTTGAGGTTGTATCATGGAAGAGCACACTTTGACCCTCTTGATCAAATTAAGAGAGCATACAGAGCCTAGTACAGGCATATAGCACACATAGAGGATCATTGGACTAATACTAGTGATGACATGGAGATAAAGAGATCATTCTCTAGGATGTTAGTTGAGTTGATAAGAGAAAGCGAGTGGACACTGATTCCTGATCAAGTAGAAGATGATAGACAATACCTACAACCCTATTATGAGAAAGAAAAAAAGGACAACATTCCTTATATTGATTGGATAGATAAAAGCGAAGAGAGTCTAGATGCACTCATGGTAATTGTTATACACTAAATTTGCGCCTCTGATCTCAAGCTCTCGTAGTCTTGATAATCTAGTATAACAAGGGAATCATCTCAAGGTTGTGGGACCTTTTGCTAACCGGGATGAGACCTCCAGATTCTAGGCTGGTTCCTCTTGGATAATCACCTTGATTTGCTTTTAAATAGGAAAGGTAAATTCTTTTGAGGGAAAGGGATAGAAGGAGTGCATGAAAGGAAATGATTGAAAACAAATCTACCTACTAGGTGATGCACCGTAACTAGGGTTTGGATCTCAGTATAGAGGACTGAAACCAATGAGAGGCTTAGGTCTGGGAGATCACAACTTACTGAATAGGCCTGCATAAGTGTTTCATGGAAGGGTCTGCAAACAAAAGAGGATGTTCAGGGAAAGAGAAAGATTCTTTCACAACAACAAGACTCTCAGGATTAGACATCAATCGATGACCTGCAAACAAACATTCACTCCTATAACTCGGTGTAGGATTGAGACAAGACTGTTAGGGGCTGAAATATACCCACAAAACATCTAAATCAGATCAAACACAATAACACACACAGTTACAAAAAATAAGAGGAATCAGGGAAACTAAGATATCATTGAAAACATGCTTACACTTTGATCCAATAAGAGATAATCCAGACAAGAAAGCATAAGGAAAGCAAGAATGTCACAAAATACTTTGCAATATCTGAACAATCAATGAAAATTTTACAATTGCAGAAAGCCAAAGGGCAAGAAAATGCCACAAATTGCTCTCTAAGAAAGAAACCTTCCTTTTACAATTGCCAGATTCTAGGCACTATAGGCTCCAAAAAATGTTATATCATCACTCAACTGCACGCAGGCAGGAGTCAAAAATTAACCAGGGTTACAAATTTTTACAATCTAATATCAAACCCTAGGTCGATCAAATCCGATCATGAAAGATATCTTTGCAACATTAAAACTGATCAGATATTTTTCCTTGCGTGCCCATGCCTATACTGATCTTGCCTGCAGATCAACAACCTGGACCCAAACAACCCTCGCTATGAATGCACTGATCGGTACCCTATAGAGACAAGAAACGACCCCTGACGGCTAGCCAGACCTCCTTCATCAACTTCACAACCTGCAACTATCCTCAAAAGTTCAATTTTGAGCTACCCTGTCACTTCGCACATTATCCTTAGAAGAAAGCCCGCAAAAAAATAGGCCGCATTGCCTTTGAAATAACAATGGTCGCATGATCGCATATGGTTAGAAAGCTGCATGCGATCATGTGACAAGCCCTTTAGGATCTGTCACTCAGCCATGCAAGACACCTGGCCCCGTCAAAAATCCACCTGTCAACCACGGACCGCTTGTCGCATGGTCGCATATGATAAGGAGGCCGCATGCGATCATGCGACCAACTACAAGATGCTGCATGCAAGATAGCTCGTGCTCATTTTGACTGCAACTTCTAACTTGTCCTTCACCTTAGGTTCACCTTCTCCCTTAGTCGCCAAGTCATTTAATCTTTTCTTAACCCCAGGCTCCACTCAGCGACCACGCAAAACATGTTAATCATGCAACCACGCTCCGCTTACCAACCCCAGGCCCACTCTCCTTTATGATAAAATTGGTCACATGATCGCATGAGCTCAAAAGCTTTCATGCGATCATGCGACAAGCCTTTGAAAATAAAAAGCCTCCACTGCCACACAAGACACCAAGGCCACAAAATCTGCCACCTGGAAACTACATGGATCAACGGGAAACCCATACGTCGGCTGGACCCACATCAACACCGCCTGGAAGCATCAGAAGGATCCTACGGCAGTCGCATGATTGCATGGGATCGGAAGATCCCATGCGAACATGCAACCATCGTAGATCTTGAACCTATGAGGGCACATGTTCCCGGGCCCATTGCAGACTGGACACGTCACCACCCGAGACCGTAAACCACCGGAGTTGAAAGCTTTGCTGACCGTCGAAGGCTTGTCGCATGGTCGCATGGGATCGGGAGATCCCATGCGATCATGTGACAAGCTTAGACTGTACCCCACCTTGACTGCTGCCGGGTTGTAACCACCGTAACCATAGGTGGTTAGTCGCATGGGTGCATGGGATTGAAAGATCCCATGCGATCATGCAACCAACCGGAAGATGCTACCCATTGACCACAAAATTGTACCTTGGGCCCACCGCCGATCTCACTGATACCGCATCAACGGTTGTCGTATGATCTCATGGGATCGAAAGATCCCATGCGATCATGCGACAGTTGTTGGATCTTCACTACACTAGCATGGCTTTGAGGAACTGGGACCCGCTTGTCGGAGTTGCACACTTAGGGTCGAAAACATAGAAGGCTTTCAAACCGGAGGTCGAAAACACAGAGAGTTTTTCGACACTGAACACTTAAGAAAAATGCCAACACTGAAGAAGTGCGAAGCGCGAAAGGTCAAAAAAAACCAAGGTTTTCGTTTGAAGGTTGAAAACATCCTAGGCTTTCAGAGTGAAGGTCGAAAACACACTGAGTTTTCAACACTTGAGCACTTCTTTGGAAAATAGGACCGCGGCCAAAAATGAATGACAGGGAATTTTTGGGCAACAGTAACAGTCAAGACATTCACTGAGGTTTGGCTACAGAAACAAGTGGTTCGCCTACAAGCAATGAGGCTCCCATTGACTTATGAGCTCATGAAGGACATTAGATTAACCTCAGGAGGAATTGTCTGGGCCACCACTAGAGATGAATGTTGGTTTTGAGAATCGACATAGTGAACGAGGTGATAGTAGACCTCCGTAAGAAAAGGAGAATAAAAGAAAAGAAGTTGTTAATCAAGAGCCACAACAAAAGAAACAAAAGAATCCAACAGAGGACATAACTCCAAGGAAAACAATAGAGAAAAAAATACATGTTCCAGTTGTTAATGAATCAACAAATAGTAAGAGCTCTAGTTATGTTCCATTGGATCCTGATGAGGATAAGATAGATTCCCCCCTCAACATAAGGAAGAACAATAAGAGGAAGAGAATGAGAATCTTATTGATGTGGAGCCACTTTCAGAGGATGATGGGGCTCAACCACATGAGGTAGAGGCAAATCAGGAAGTCAATCAAGAGATTCAAAGACAAAATCATGAAGAGGAAAGGATTGAGGATGACCTAGGAAAGATCATGGCACTAGCATGGTTATTGAATTGAATGGTGAAATAGGTTACAGTTGAGCAGCTAGTTGATAGTATAAAAGAGATAGTAAAGAGAGATGATGGTGAGAAAGGCAGTGCCAACTAAGAGGCTTTATCGCATCAAGAAGGATCCTTCAGGAACTCGCATTTCTTAGGTAGTGGTCCCAAAAGTAGACAAGGCAAGAGGAGAGATTGAGCCGGGAGAGTATGATGTAGAGTATAAGCTAGGGCAAACCACTAAGAAATAGGAAGCTGAGGAAGCCCATAGATCCATTCAAGATCTAGAAGACATAGTCAACAAGGAAGTGGGAAAGAAGAGAAAATACAAATAGGAAAACAAGAGATTGAAGGAGAATCTTGGATAGATAATGAACCCACTTCAGTAGGTTGACCCAACTTTCGTTCCTCCCATACCTAGTTCCAACACTTCTATGACAAGACTTGAAGGAGTTGGACTCACAAGACAAGAGACAAAGAGATGGGTGACATCGATATTGGAAGAAGCAAGTATCTTCATCAAGAGATTTATCAAGACTTATGATACCGTGCTCTCCCTTTAGGAACAAAGGGAAAGGATATTGAGTTAGTGTGATGACTTCTCATTAGGTCAGGAGGAGATTCTCTCTCATTTATAGGGTCTCATGGGGGTTCCATTGCATACATTGATAAAGGATCGAGTGTTGGAAAGGAGGAAGAAGGTTGATTTCCTTGCATGACATCAAGCAATTTCTCACAAGTGTGATGTACGTAAGCAAGTGGAACCTGATTGCATAGCTACAAGGGACACTATTTCGGAATTGAAGAATGAGATGCTTGGATATGTGAGATCCATATTTCATTTGAGGATAGGTGATAACCAGAGGATAAGTATGTAAGATCTTTAAGAGAAAGTGGGTATGTGGAAGATCATGAGGGGCCAAACTATGCCCTTAAGTGGCAATGAAAAATCAGCAAATCAGGGTTAGTCAACTTGACGTGAAAATTTCAACTAGCTATGAACCTAATATCAAAAAGTTGTACGAATAGAATCTGTAGAAAATTGAATGTAGTTTTTAAACTACTAGGCCTTTTTTGAGAAAAACTTAGTATGATTGGTGAAAAGTATAGATTTCAATGCAGCAGTACAAATTTTTTTTTAAAAAAAAAGAAGTAGGTGTATGTTTGACCACCTTAATCATATTCAAATGATAATATTTTATTATAAGATTTTATATATAAGTAGTAGACTCATGCCCGGATGTGACGCATATTTTTTTGCAATTTTATTCCAAAAAAATAATTAATTATGAATTTTCTGCTACAACATTTTCCAAATAAAAAAAATCCCATGTCTGACCACCTTAACTCATTCAAAACTTTACAAAATTCAAATTATTTTTTTTTCTTATAGTAGGAGAAGCATAGAATGTGACGCATTTTTCGGATTTCAAAAATGTTATACCATTTGAAAGTTATAGTCATTTTTCAATCAGTATATAAATCAGCACTTTAGAGGTAGCTCAATTAGAAAATAACTAATAATTACTTATCGAATTCAAAATTTGACAACAATTATATCGATAGAAAGCTGATAATCTCCTTAAGATACCCTTTTCATTTTGTCAAATTCGGGTAAAAAAAAGTCGTCAGCTACATTGTCAAAGTCTGGAACTCAGAGAAACAGGTGAAAAACACGTCTTTGAGACATTCCAATAGTTGACCATGTAGGTTTGGTGCACAAGGCAATACCGAGCCTAATCAAGTACCCGAATATGATGGCAAAATTTTGAATTTTAACTTTGCCTCCACTTTCTCCATCCTTCATAAACTATATATTAGTTATATATTAGATATATATTAGATATAATAAATATTATATAATATCAATTATATATTAAAAGTTATATAATATATATTTTACATTAAATATTATTTAATATATATTAATATTAAAAACTATATATTAGATTCTATATTATATAATATACATGTTACATTAAATATTATTTAATTTTATATTAATATCAAAAACTATATATTAGATTATATATTATATATAATATTATATTTTAAATATTATATAATATACATTTTACATTTTAAATATTATTTAATATGATTCTGAGCATGAGCATGAGTCCCTACAAGGGCATAGTTGTGCCTTTTACAGGTGTCAAAAACCCTAGCTACGCAAAAATGGAGGCTTTGAAGAATAGTTCATTGGAGGCGGATTATAGAAGTAGAGGGCAAGAGAATCACTCTGTTTCCACCGCCTATGGCTGTGAAATGGTATCTTTCCCTTCTTTTTCAATCAGAAAGCTAAATTGCAAAGGTTCTCAAAATAGATTCTGGTCACCAGACAATTGTACCACGCCTGTTGATAATCCGACAGCTCAACAGAGTCATTGGGAGGTTAAATAAGAACAACCAGACGGATCTTTGAACTAGCCGAAGATTATGGAGAGCGGGGAAGGGTTTGGTAAAATGAGCAGTTGTACTGGAAATTATGCAGGCGCCATAGAACTGACCGCAGTAATAAATTTAAAGAAGAGATCAGTGGCAATGTGACATTATGAGGAAAGCCTTTCTGTTTCGATGGCGCTACCCCGATATTATGAAGAATGTCTTGCCGCTGCAATGCCAATGCCGCCTCTATCTCAGACTTTCACCATTGCTTCACATCAGTACTCTGAGATATGGCAGGGATTCCAGGCTTTTGCACAGCATAGTCCATCATAAATTCTCTATAAATCATCATGTGTTACAGTATTCTACGTGTTTCTGAACAACTTACTCGAAGAATTTAATTTTTACTGTAATTTTGGATCCATGGATTGTCATTTTGCACTCGGAGAGAAGCTGCGGATTGCAAGAATTTGATAAATTTGGTTTATCTCATTTTCTTTCTCTGCCATTTCTGAGTAATACAATTTTGTTTTTGTCCATCTTAAATGATTTCACCTAAAGTTAATGAATTTTTTTAGATGATTTTGTCTGAAGTTTTAATCAAATTTCTCCCATGGATGCTAATGAAATCTCTTCCATAAATGCTGATAAGACGTTTAAATTCAAAGTTAATAAATTCTATAGCTTGAATGTTCTTTGTTGTAGAAGTTTATTTTCATGGTTTCTGATTCATGCAATTCCTTAATAGTTTCATTCTTAACAGAATTCATAACTAGATTTTCCATAGCCAATTTTCTTCTTGATCGTTGCAATATTTTCTCCTCAACTGAACATTTTGTAATCAGTTGATATACAATCACATTTTTCTCTTGGCCAATTTTGTGGGCTTGCGATTGAGCCTGTAGATCCACAAAAGGGTTGAAATCTGGATTTGGTGGAAGAGTAGTATTAGCAAGAAGTCATTCACTAACATCTCATCTAGGTCATGGGGACTCCCTAGGGGTCCTGGTACGCCTTATCATCCGTTAGGACCTCTAGGAAGTCCCCATGACCCCTTTTGACACATTGGAATGCTCAAGTGTCTCTTAAGGGGTCTTAGGACCCCTTAAGACACACTTGAGCATTCCAATATGTCAAAAGGGGTCACAGGGACTCCCTAGGGGTCCTAGTATGCCTTATCACATGTTAGGACCCCTAGGGAGTCTCCATGACCCCTTTTGACACATTGCAATGCTCAAGTGTGTCTTAACGGGTCGTAGGACCCCTTAAGACACACTTGATCATTTCAATGTGTCAAAAGGGCTCACGGGAACTCCCTATGGGTCCTAGTATGCCTTATCATGCGTTAGGACCCCTAGGGAGTCCCCTAACCCCTTTTGACCCCTAGAGAGTCCCCGTGACCCCTTAAGACACTTGAGCGTTCCAATGTGTCAAAAGGGGTCAAGGGGACTCCCTAGGGATCCTAACACGTGGAAAGGCATACTAGGACCCCTAGGGAGTCCCCGTGACACCTTTTGACACATTGGAATGCACATTTGTGTCTTAAGGGTTCTTAGGACCCCTTAAGACACACATGAGAGTTCCAATGTGTCAAAAGGGGTCTTAGGACCCCTTAAGACACACATGAGCATTCCAATGTGTCAAAAGGGGTCACGGGGACTCCCTAGGGGTCCTAGTATGCCTTATCACGCGTTAGGACCCCAAGGGATTCCCCATGACCCCTTTTGACACATTGGAATGCTCAAGTGTGTCTTAAGGGGTCCTAAGACACACTTGAGCGTTCCAATGTGTCAAAAGGGGTCACGGGGAATCCCTAGGTGTCCTAGTATGCCTTATCATGCCTTAGAAACCCTAGGGAGTTTACATGACCCTTTTTGACCCCTAGGGAGTCCCTGTGACCCTTTTTGACATGTTGGAATGCTCAAGTGTGTCTTAAGGGGTCTTAGGACCCCTTAAGACACACTTGAGCATTCCAACATGTCAAAAGGGGTCACGGGGACTCCCTAGGGGTCCTAACACGTGATAAGGCATACTAGGACCCCTAGGGAGTCCCTGTGAACCCTTTTGACACATTGGAATGCTCGAGTGTGTCTTAAGGGGTCCAACAGGGTCCTAAGACCCCTTAAGACACACTTGAGCATTCCAATGTCTCAAAATGGGTCACGGGGACTCCCTAGGGGTCCTAACACGTGATAAGGCATACTAGGACCCCTAGGGAGTCCCCGTGACCCATTTTGACACATTGGAATTCTCAAGTGTGTCTTAAGGGGTCCTAAGACCCCTTAAGACACACTTGAGTGTTCCAATGTGTCAAAAGGGGTCACAAGGACTCCCTAGGGATCCTAACATGTGATAAGACATAGTAGGACCTCTAAGGACTCCCTGTGACCCCTAGGGAGTCCCTGTGACCCCTTTGGATGCATTGGAATTCTTAAGTGTGTCTTAAGGGGTCTTCCCCGTGACCCATTTTGACACATTAGAATGCTCAAGTGTGTCTTAAGGGGTCTTAGGACCCCATAAGACACACTTGAGCATTCCAATGTGTCAAAAGGGTTCACGGGGACTCCCTAGGGGTCCTAACATGTGATAAGACATACTCGGACCCCTAGGGAGTCCCCGTGAACCCTTTTGACACATTGGAATTCTCAAGTGTGTCTTAAGGGGTCCTACGGGGTCCTAAGACCCCTTAAGACACACTTGAGCATTCCAATGTCTCAAAATGGGTCACGGGGACTCCCTAGGGGTCCTAACACGTGATAAGGCATACTAGGACCCTTAGGGAGTCCTCAAGACCCCTTTTGACACATTGGAATGCTCAAGTGTGTCTTAAGGGGTCCTAAGATCCCTTGAGACACACTTGAGCATTCCAATGTGTCAAAAGGGGTCACGGGGACTCCCTAGGGGTCCTAACGCGTGATAAGGCATACTCAGACCCCTAGGGAGTCCTCGTCACCCCTTTTGACACATTGGAATGCTCAAGTGTGTCTTAAGGGGTCTTAGGACCACTTAAGACACACTTGAGCATTCCAATGTGTCAAAAGGGGTCACGGGGACTCCCTAGGGGTCCTAACACGTGATAAAGTGTACTAGGACCTTTAGGGAGTCCCCGTGACCCCTTTTGACACATTCGAACACTCAAGTGTGTCTTAAGGGGTCTTAAGATCCCTTGGGACACACTTGAGCATTCCAATGTGTCAAAAAAGGTCACAGGGACTCACTAGGGTTCCTAACATATGATAAGGTGTACTAGGACCCCTAGGGAGTAGCCGTGAGCTCTTTTGACAGATTGGAACACTCAAGTGTGTCTTAAGGGATTTTAGGACCCCTTAAGACCCCTTAAGACACACTTGAGCATTCCAATCTGTCAAAATGGATCACAAGGACTCCCTAGGGGTCCTAACATGTAATAATGCTTACTAGGACCCCTAAGGAGTCCCCGTGATCCCTTTTGATAAATTGGAATGCTCAAGTGTGTCTTAAGGGGTCCTAAGATCCCTTGAGACATACTTGAGCATTCGAATGTGTCAAAAGGGGTCACAGTGACTCCCTAGGGGTCCTAACGCGTACTAGGACCCCTAGGGGGTCCCCGTGACCCCTTTTGACACATTCGAATGCTCAAGTGTGTCTCAAGGGGTCTTAAGACCCCTTAAGACACACTTGAGTGTTCCAATGTGTCAAAATGGGTCATGGGGACTCCTTAGGACCCCAAAAGACACACTTGAGCATTCCAATGTGTCAAAAGGGGTCATAGGACTCCCTAGAGGTCCTAGTATGCCTTATCACGCGTTAGTATGCCTTATCACGCGTTAGGACCCCTAGGGAGTCCTAGTGACACCTTTTGATAGATTTGAATGCTCAAGTGTGTCTTAAGAGGTCCTTTTGAAAGATTGAAATGCTCAAGTGTGTCTTAAGGAGTCCCCGTGACCCTTTTTGATAGATTGGAATGCTCAAGATTGTCTTAAGGGGTCCTAAGACCTGAACCCTTAAGAGACACTTGATCGTTCCAATCTGTCAAAAAGGGTCACGAGGACTCCCTAGGGGTCCTAACACATGATAAGGCATACTAGGACCCCTATGGAGTCCCCATGACCCCTTTTGACACATTTGAATCCTCAAGGGTGTCTTAAGGGGTTTTAGGACCCCTTAAGACACCGTTGAGCATTCGAATGTGTCAAAAGGGGTCACGGGGACTCCCTCTAAGACCCCTTAAGACACACTTGAGCATTCCAATGTGTCAAAAGGAGTCACGGGGACTCCCTAGGGGTCCTAACACATGATAAGGTGTAATAGGACCCCTAGGGAGTCCTCGTGACCCCTTTTGAGACATTGAAATGCTCAAGTCTATCTTAAGACACACTCGAGTGTTTCAATGTCTCAAAAGGGGTCACGGGGACTCGCTAGGGGTCCTAACGCATGAAAAGGTGTACTAGGACCCCTAGGGAGTCCTTGTGACCCCTTTTGACACATTGCAACACTCAAGTGTGTCTTAAGGGGTCTTAGACACAATTGAGTGTTGCAATGTGTCAAAAGGGGTCACAGGGACTCCCTAGGGGTCCTAACGCATGGTAAGGCATAATAGGATCCCTAGGGAGTCCCCGTGACCCCTTTTGCACATTGGAATGCTCAAGTGTGTCTTAAGGGGTCCTAAGATCCCTTGAGACATACTTGAGCATTCCAATGTGTCAAAAGGGGTCACGGGGACTCCCTAGGGGTCCTAAAGCATGATAAGGCATACTAGGACCCCTAGGGAGTCCCCATGACCCCTTTTCACAAATTCAAACACTCAAGTGTGTCTTAAGGGGTCCTAAGATCCCTTGAGACACACTTGAGCGTTCCAATGTGTTAAAAGGGGTCACGGGGACTCCCTAGGTGTCCTAATGCATGATAAGGCCTACTAGGACCCCTTAAGACACACTTGAGCATTCCAATCTGTCAAAAGGGGTCACGGGGACTCCCTCGGAGTCCTAATGCATGATAAGGCCTACTAGGACCCCTAGGGAGTCCTCGTGACCCCTTTTGACACATTGGAATGCTCAAGTGTGTCTTAAGGGGTGCTATAGGCTCCTAAGACCCCTTAAGACACACTTGAGCATTCCAATGTGTCAAAAGGGGTCACGGGCACTCACTAGGGGTCCTAACGTGTGATAAGGTGTACTAGGACCCCTAGGGATTCCCCTGTAAGGAAAATCAGGTGCAGAAATAGCTTCCTACGCTAATCTCTATAGGAGAGTATTGTGCAAATTCTTATAAATCCTTACAATTTCAGATTCGTTAACTACTTTAACAAAGATATTGCAACCACATACCATGCATACAGAAAAAATAGAGAATGACACAATGATATACCCTGGGGAAAACCTTTTGGTAAAAAAACCCCAGCACTCTAAAACCTGCACAATGTATTATCTTCAACACAAAGATTACAATACACTTGCAATGCAAGTTCTTTCAGAAAATGAGAGACAAAGCCAACAAGACTTAAATTTCTATTATATCTCTCCCATAGGAGCAACATCATATATATAGACTCCTCTGGACCCAAAAATAGGCACAACCACCAAGACCCATGCACAAAGCCACATGTACACAGTTGTTACATGCAATCCCAAGAATAGGCGTCCACCCCTAGAATAGACTATGACAGCTTGTCATAAAATCCACCAAAAATAACGGTCACAAGAGAAGTGTAAGAGAATCTGTCATACCAACCTATTTTTGGCATATTCTCTTACACACACCAACCACTTCTTCTTGGGTGCCCAAATAGGCCCAAGTCATAAGATGCTCTTACACCTGTCATAGCACATTCCTTAAATAGTTCTTACACATCATAGGAATCCGTCATGACCATTTCAGTCATGATCTCCTTACGCACAAGATGTCGATACATCAAGTGGAGTGACAGATCAACATGCCAACTAGACATGTACACTCACTTAATTACATTATTTGCAAAAAAAAAATATTTACAAAACAAATAATAAGAATAGGAATTATCCAAGGTTGAGACACCTTATTCCTAACATCCCCATGACCCCTTTTGAGACATTGGAATGGTCAAGTGTGTCTCAAGGTGTGTTAGAACCCATTGAGACACGCTTGAGCATTCCAATGTCTCAAAAGAGACCCCTTGAGACACACTTGAGCATTCCAATGCCTCAAAAGGGGTCACGGGGACTCCCTAGTGATCCTAATCTGTGATAAGGCATACTAGGACCTTGAGGGAGTCCCCGTGACCCCTTTGACACATTGGAATGCTCAAGTGTGTCTTAACGGTTTCTAAGATCCCTTGAGACACACTTGAGCATTCCAATGTGTCAAAAGGGGTCATGGGGACTCCCTAGGGGTCCTAATGCATGATAAGGCCTACTAAGACTGCTAGGGAGTCCCCATGACCATTTTTGACACATTGGAATGCTCAAGTGTGTCTCAAGGGGTCCTAACAACCCTTGAGACACACTTGAGCATTCCAATGTGTCAAAAAGGGTCACGAGGACTCCCTAAGGGTCCGAATGCATGATAACGCATACTAGGAACCCTAGGGAGTCCCCATGACCCCTTTTGAGACATTGGAACGCTCAAGTGTTTCGTAAGGGGTGTGTCTTAAGGGGTCTTCAGACCCCTTAAGACACACTTGAGCATTTCAATGTCTCAAAAGGGGTCACGGGGACTCCCTAGGGGTCCTAGTACACCTTATCACACGTTAGGACCCCTAGGTAGTCCCCGTAACCCCTTTTGATAGATTGGAACACTCAAGTATGTCTTAAGGTGTCCTAAGACCCCTTAAGACACACTTGAGCATTCCAATCTGTCAAAAGACCCCTTGAGACACACTTGAGTGTTCTAATCTGTCAAAAAGGATCACAGGGACTCCCTAGGGGTCCTAAAGCGTGATAAGATGTACTAGGATCCCTAGGGAGTCCCCATGACCCCTTTTGACACATTGGAATGATCAAGTGTGTCTTAAGGAGTCCTACGGGGTCCTAAGACCCCTTAAGACACACTTGAGTGTTCCAATGTGTCAAAAGGGGTCACGAGGACTCCCTAGGGGTCCTAACACATGATAATGCTTACTAGGACCCCTAGGGAGTCCCCGTGACCCATTTTGATACATTGGAATGCTCAAGTGTGTCTTAAGGGGTCCTAAGATCCCTTGAGACACACTTGAGTGTTCCAATGTGTCACAAGGGGTCACGGGGACTCCCTAGGGGTCCTAACGCGTACTAGGACCCCTAGGGAGTCCCCATGACCCCTTTTGACACATTGGAACACTCAAGTGTGTCTCAAGGGGTCTTACAACCCCTTGAGACACATTTGAGCATTCCAATGTGTCAAAAGGGGAAGACCCCTTGAGACACACTTGAGCATTCCAATGTGTCAAAAAGGGTCATGGGGACTCCCTAGGACACCTTAAGACACACTTGAGAGTTCCAATGTGTCAAAAGGGGTCACGGGGACTCCCTAGAGATCCTAGTACGCCTTATCATGCATTAGTATGCCTTATCACACGTTAGGACCCCTAGGGAGTCCCAGTGACCCCTTTTGACAGATTCAAATGCTCAAGTGTGTCTTAAGGGGTCCTTTTGACAAATTGGAACACTCAAGTGTGTCTTAAGCAGTCCTTGTGACCCTTTTTGACATATTGGAACGCTCAAGTGTGTCTTAAAGGGTCCTAAGACCCGATCTCTTAAGACACACTTGATCATTCCAATTTGTCAAAAAGGGTCACGAGGACTCCCGATGGGTCCTAACACATGATAAGGTATACTAGGACCCCTAGGGAGTCCCAATGACCCATTTTGACACATTTGAACACTCAAGGGTGTCTTAAGGGGTCTTAGGACCCCTTAAGACACCCTTGAGCATTCAAATGTGTCAAAAGGGGTCACCGGGACTCCCTCTAAGACCCCTTAAGACACACTTGAGCATTCCAATATGTCAAAAGGGTACATGGGGACTCCCTAGGGGTTCTAACACCTGATAAGGTGTAATAGGACCCCTAGGGAGTCCTCATGAACTCTTTTGAGACATTGGAACACTCAAGTCTGTCTTAAGACCCACTTGAGTGTTTCAATGTCTCAAAAGGGGTCACGGGGACTCCCAAGGGATCCTAACATGTGATAAGGTGTACTAGGACCCCTAGGGAGTCCCCGTGACCCCTTTTGACACATTACAACACTCAAGTGTGTCTTAAGGGGTCCTAAGATCCCTTGAGACACACTTGAGCATTCCAATGTGTCAAAAGGGGTCATAGGGACTCCCTAGGGATCCTAACGCGTGATAAGTCATACTAGGATCCCTAGGGAGTCCCCATGACCCTTTTTGACACATTTGAACACTCAAGTGTGTCTTAAGGGGTCCTAAGATCCCTAGAGACACACTTGAGCATTCCAATGTGTCAAAAGGGGTCACGGGGACTCCCTAGGTGTCCTAAAGCATGATAAGGCCTACTAGGACCCCTTTAGACACACTTGAGTATTCCAATCTGTCAAAAGGGGTCATGGGGACTCCCTCGAGGTCCTAACATGTGATAAGCCATACTGGGACACCTAGGGATTCCTCATGACCCCTTTTTTTACATTGGAATGCTCAAGTGTGTCTTAAGGGGTCCTACGGGGTCCTAAGACCCCTTAAGACACACTTAAGCATTCCAATGTGTCAAAAGGGGTCATGGGCACTCCCTAGGGGTCCTAATGTGTGATAAGGCATAATAGGACCCCTAAGGAGTCCCCGTGACCCCTTTTGAGACATTGGAATGCTCAAGTGTGTCTCAAGGGGTCTTAGGACCCATTGAGACACACTTGAGCATTCCAATTTCTCAAAAGAGACCCCTTGAAACACACTTGAGCATTCCTATGTCTCAAAAGGGGTCACAGGGACTCCCTAGTGATCCTAACACATGATAAGTCATACTAGGACCCCTATGGAGTCCCTGTGACCCCTTTTGACACATTGGAACACTCAAGTGCATCTAAAGGGTTCCTAAGATCCCTTGAGACACACTTGAGCATTCCAATGTGTGAATACGGGTCGTGGGGACTTCCTAGGGGTCCTAACACTTGATAAGGCGTACTAGGATCCCTAGGGAGTCCCCGTGACCCTTTTTGACACATTGAAATGCTCAAGTGTGTCTCAAGGGGTCCACCCTTTTTGACACATTGGAATGCTCAAGTGTGTCTCAAGCGGTCCTAAGACCCCTTGAGACACACTTGAGCATTTCAAAGTGTCAAAAAGGGTCACGGGGATTCCCTAAGGGTCCTAATGCATGATAAGGCGTACTAGGAACCCTAGGGAGTCCCCGTGACTCATTTTGAGACATTGAAATGTTCAAGTGTGTCTTAAGGGGTGTGTCTTAAGGGGTCTTAGGACCCCTCAAGACACAATTGAGTGTTTGAATGTCTCAAAAGGGGTCACGGGGACTCCCTAGGGGTCCTAGAATGCCTTATCACACGTTAGGACCCCTAGGAAGTCCCTGTGACCCCTTTTGATAGATTGGAACACTCAAATGTGTCTTAAAGGGTCCTAAAACCCCTTAAGACACACTTGAGCATTCTAATCTGTCAAAGGACCCCTTGAGACACTTGAGCATTCTAATCTATCAAAAGGGGTCACAGGGACTCCCTAGGGATCTTAAAGCATGATAAGGCATACTAGGACCCCTAGGGAGTCCCCGTGACCCCTTTTGACAAATTGTAACAATCAAGTGTGTCTTAAGGGGTCCTACGGGGTCCTAAGACCCCTTAAGACACACTTGAGCATTCCAATATGTCAAAAGGGGTCACGGGGACTCCCTAGGGGTCCTAAGACATGATAAGGGCTACTAGGACCCCTAGGGAGTCCTCGTGACCCCTTTTGACACATTGGAACACTCAAGTGTCTCTTAAAGGGTCCTAAGACCCCTTAAGACACACTTGAGCTTTTCAATGTGTCAAAAGGGGTCACGGGGACTCCCTAGGGGTCCTAATGCATGATAACTGTACTAAGACCCCTAGGGAGTCCTCATGACACCTTTTGACACATTGAAATGCTCAGGTGTGTCCTAAGGGGTCCTAAGATCCCTTGAGACACACTTGAGCGTTCCAATTTGTCAAAAGGAGTCACGGGGAGTCCCTAGGGGTCCTAACACGTGATAAGGCATACTAGGACCCCTAGGGAGTCCTCGTGACCCCTTTTAACACATTGGAATGCTCAAGTGTGGCTGAACAGGTCCTAGGATCCCTTGAGACATACTTGAGCATTCCAATGTGTAAAAAGGGGTCACAGGAACTCCCTAGGGATCCTAACGCATGATCAGGTGTACTAGGATCCTTAGGGAGTCCCCGTGACCCCTTTTGACACATTGGAACACTCAAATGTGTCTTAAGGGGTCCTAAGATCTTTTGAGACACACTTGAGCATTCCAATGTGTCAATAGAGGAAACTAGGACTCCCTAGGGGTCCTAACGGGTGATAAGGCATAGTAGGACCCCTAGGGAGTGCCCGTGACCCCTTTTGACACATTGGAATGCTCAAGTGTGTCTTAAGGGGTCCTACTGGGTCCTAAGACATGTTAAGACACACTTGAGCATTCCAATGTGTCAGAAGGGGTCACGGGGACTCCCTAGGGGTCCTACTACGCCTTATCACCTATTAGGACCCCTAAGGAGTCCCCGTGACCCCTTTTGACACATTGGAATGCTCAAGTGTGTCTTAAGGGGTCCTAAGATCCCTTGAGACACACTTGAGCATTCCAATGTGTCAAAAGGGGTCACAGGGACTCCCTAGGGGTCCTAACGTGTGATAAGGCATACTAGGACCCCTAGGGAGTCCCCCTAACCCCTTTTGACACATTGGAATGCTCAACTATGTCTTACGGGGTCCTAAGATCCCTTGAGACACACTTGAGCATTCCAATATGTCAAAAGGGGTCATAGGGACTCCCTAGGGGTCCTAGTATGCCTTAGCACACTTTAGGACCCATAGGGAGTCCTTGTGACCCCTTTTGACACATTGTAATGCTCAAGTGTGTCTTAAGGGATCTTAGGACCCCTATAGACACACTTGAGTGTTACAATGTGTCAAAAGGGGTCACGGGGACTCCCTATGGGTCCTAGTATGCCTTATCACACGTTAGGACCTCTTAAGACACACCTGAGCCTTCCAATGTCTCAAAAGAGGTCACGGGGACTCCGTAGGTGTCCTAGTATGCCTTATCACATTTTAGGACCCATATGGAGTCCCCGTGACCCTTTTTGACACATTGGAATGCTCAAGTGTGTTTGAAGGGGTCCTAATACCCCTTCAGACACACTTGAGCATTCCAATGTGTCAAAAGGGGTCACGGGGACTCCCTATGGGTCCTAGTACGCCATATCACGCGTTAGGACACCTAGGGAGTCCCCGTGACCTCTTTTGAGACATTGGAATGCTCAGGTGTGTCTTAAGGGGCCTTTTGAGATATTGGAATGCTGAAGTGTGTCTTAAGGGGTGCTAAGACCCCTTAAGACACGCTTGAGTGATCCAATGTCTCAAAAGGGGTCACGGGGACTCCCTAGGGGTCCTACCGTGTGATAAGGCATACTAGGACCACTAGGGAGTCCCCGTGATGCATTTTGACACATTAGAATGCTCAAGTGTGTCTTAAGGGGTCGTAAGATCCCTTAAGACACACTTGAGCATTCCAATGTGTCAAAAGGGATCACGGGGACTCCCTAGGGGTCCTAACGCATGATAAGGCATACTAGGACCTCTAGGGAGTCTCTGTGACCCCTTTCGACACATTGGAATGCTCAAGTGTGTCTTAAGGGGTCCCAAGATCCCTTTAGACACACTTGAGCATTCTAATGTGTCAAAAGGGGTTAGGACCCCTTAAGAAATACTTGAGCATTCCAATGTGTCAAAAGGGGTCACGGGGACTCTCTAGGGGTCCAAACATGTGATAAGGTGTACTATGACCCCTAGGGAGTCCCCGTGACCCCTTTTGACACATTGGAATGCTCAAGTGTGTCTTAAGGGGTCCTAGGGGTTCCTAAGACCCTGTAAGACACACTTAACAACCCAATGTGTCAAAAGGGGTCACGGGGACTCCTTAGGGGTCCTAATGCGTGATAAGGTATACTAGGACCCGTAGAGAGTCCCCATGACCCCTTTTGAGACATTGGAATGCTCAAGTGTGTCTTAATGGATCTTAGGACCCCTTAAGACACACTTGAGCATTCCAATGTCTCAAAATGGGTCATGGGCACTCCCTAGGGGTCCTAACGCATGATAAGGCCTACTAGGACCCCTTGGGAGTCATTGTGACCCCTTTTGACACATTGAAATGCTTAAGTGTGTCTTAATAGGTCTTAAGATCCTTCGAGACACACTTGAGAATTCAAATGTGTCAAAAGGGGTCACGGGGACTCCCTAGGGGTCTTGATGCATGATAAGGCGTACTAAGACCCCTAGGGAGTCCCCATGACCCCTTTTGACACATTGAAATGCTCAAGTGTGTTTGAAGGGTTCCTACGGGGTCCTAAGACCCCTTAAGACACACTTGAGCATTCCAATGTGTCAAATGGGGTTACGGGGACTCCTTAGGGGTCCTAACGAGTGATAAGGTGTACTAGGACCCCTAGGGAGTCCCTGTGACCCCTTTTGAGACATTGGAATGCTCAAGTGTTTCTTAAGGGGTCTTAGGACCCCTTAAGAAACACTTGAGTGTTAGGACCCCTTAAGAAACACTTGAGCATTCCAATGTCTCAAAAGGGGTCACGGGGACTCCCTAGGGGTCCTTATGCGTGATAAGGCATACTAAGACCCCTAGGGAGTCCCTGTGACCCCTTTTGACACATTGGAATGCTCAAGTGTGTCTTAACAGGTGCTAAGATATCTTGAGACACACTTGAGCATTCCAATGTGTCAAAAGGGGTCACGGGGACTCTCTAGGGGTCCTAATGCGTGATAAGGCATACTAGGACCCCTAGGGAGTCCCCGTGACCCCTTTTGCCACATTGGAATGCTCAAGTGTGTCTTAAGGGGTCTTAGGACCCCTTAAGACACACTTGAGCATTCCAATGTGTCAAAATGGGTCACGGGGACACCCTAGAGGTCCTAACGCATTATAAGGGGTACTAGGACCCCTAGGGAGTCTTCGTGACCCCTTTTGACACATTAGAAGGCTCAAGTGTGTCTTAAGGGGTCCTAAGATCCCTTGAGACACACTTGTGCATTCCATTGTGTGAAAAGTTGTCATGGGGACTCCCTAGGGGTCCTAACGTGTGATTAGGCGTACTAGGACCCCTAGGCAGTCCCCATGACCCCTTTTGACACATTGGAATGCTCAAGTGTGTCTTAAGGGGTCCTAAAATCCCTTGAGATACAATTGAGTGTTCCAATATGTCAAAAGGTGTCATGGGGACTCCCTTGGGGTCGTAACATGTGATAAGGCATACTAGGACCCCTAGGGAATCCCCGTGACCCCTTTTGACACATTGGAATGCACAAGTGTGTCTTAAGGGTTCCTAAGATCCCTTGAGACACACTTGAGTGTTCCATTGTGTCAAAAGGGGTCACGGCGACTCTCTAGGGGTCCTAACACGTGATAAGGCATACTAGGACTCTTAGGGAGTTCTCGTGACCCCTTTTGTCACATTGGAACACTCAAGTGTGTCTTAAAGGGTCCTACGGTGTCCTAAGACCCGTTAAGACACACTTGAGCATTCCAATGTGTCAAAAGGGGTCACGGGGAGTCCCTAGGGGTCTTAACACATGATAAGGAGTACTAGGACCCCTAGGGAGTCCCCGTGACCTCTTTTGAGACATTGGAATGCTCAAGTGTGTCTTAATGGGTCCAATGTCTTAAAAGAGGTCATGGGGACTCCCTAGGGGTCCTAACTCATGATAAGGCATACTAGGACCCCTAGGGATTCCCTTTGACCCCTTTTGACACATTGGAACATTCAAGTGTGCCTTAAGGGGTCCTAAGATCCCTTGAGACATGCTTGAGCATTCCAATGTGTCAAAAAGGGTCACGGGGACTCCCTAGGGGTCCTAACGCATGATAAGGGATACTAGGACTCCTAGGGAGTCCCTATGACCCCTTTTTAGACATTGGAATGCTCAAGAGGTCCTAGTATGCCTTATCATGGGTTAGTATGCATTATCACATGTTAGGACCCATAGGGAGTCCTCGTGACCCCTTTTGACACATTGGAATGCTCAAGTGTGTCTTAAGGGGTCTTGATAAGGCGTAGTAGGACCCCTAGGGAGTCTGCATGACCCCTTTTGACACATTGGAATGCTCAAGTGTGTCTTAAGGGGTCCTATGGTGTCCTAAGACCCCTTAATACACACTTGAGAATTCCAATGTGTCAAAAGGGGTCACGGGGACTCCCTAGGGGTCTTAACGTGTGATAAGACGTACTAGGACCCCTAGGGAAAACCTCTATTGAGAAGGCTACAAAGAAATTGGCGTGCAGGTCTAGTTTTCCATGGTACGGTTTTGGTGGGAATAAACCAATTGTTATTTCAGAGGCCTTAGGTCATATGAGGACCATCTAAATGCTTGGGAGCGGTCAGGAAGTCCACTGGTGAAGAGTTCTATCAATAAGTTAGTTTTAGGCCTAGTGTCCCTAAAGCAAAAAAGGCATTGAAGTTTGATTGAGTGTGTAACTTTGCAAAGGAAGTTTATTGGGATAGAAATACATTTTTTTGGTTGTGTTATACCATCAAAAGTGTTTGGGATTACCCTTAAGCCTTTCTGGTTGGTTGGTGAGTTGTGGGAGGTAGTAGAAGGGCACTCCACTTTCTTGTTGTAACCTCTGCATTAGGGGCTCGTATATGTAAACTATTTGATAGAATGCCCGCAAGCAGAGCACGGAATATGGAATTACAGATAGGAGCAGTAGAACTAGTAAAAGGTATCCAAAAATGAAGTTTCCAAAGCTTTGTCAGGTTAGACTGGTCGATGACAATGAGAATTGGTTTTGCACATCGATAGTATTGGCATTCGAGAACATGACAATCTATAACACAATTTCAATATTAAGACATTATCAGTTCCTGAGAATGCCCCAACATCGAATGTCAAGGAGGACCCGACATCTTCCCTGATGGACAGAACCTTGTTTCATGCTTAGTTGTTGGATTCGTAGAGGTCTGGGACTATATCAGTGGTAAACTTAAGAGCGATTTTCAATACCAAGCTGATGATGCCTTCATGATGCATGATAATGTAGTTCTTTATGTTGACATCAGTCATGATTCAGAGATGTTGGCTTCAGGTTTACAGGGTGGGAAAATTGAGGAGGACGTGCTCGCAACTGAATCCCAAAATACGTATATATGATGGCTTCGACAAAATGTTTCTTGGTGTCACTTGCATGAAGTGGTATGTGTGTGGAGAGCTAGAAATGACATGCTCTAGTTATAGCACCAAGTGTCCAATCAAAACATAGAGGCATTAACACTTGTGTTGCAATAAGATCCATATGGCACTATTCTATAGGAATAGATCCATTTTGAAAGATGTAGAGCGCCAAGTAACATGGAATTTCATAACAAAATATTACTAAGGCACTCACAAAAGGAGACTTTAATGTATTCAAGAAAGAAGATGTGGATAGACACGTCCTCAAGAATTAGTTATTATAATAGGAAAGAAACTGATCGAAAGGGGAAAATAAATAAGGCTCGTAGAGGAGATTTTGGGGGTTCCGGATTCTGCCTGACCCGAGAGACTTTGTGCCAGGGGAGGGATAGATTAGGATTTTTATTGTAATGTAGGGAAAGAGGGATTTTATTTTTAGATAATGATTAATGTACAGGAATAGCAGAATCTTTGTTGTTTTGCTGTGTTCAAAGAAGGTTATGTCAGCATATTAAAACTTTGATTTTAGATGCTCACTTTCTGATTGATATTCATCTTTGAATGATATTGGTTTCTTTTGAATGCGTATCTGTTACGTCTGATCATTAGCACAATCATCTGTGGACTTTGTGCTATAGTTTTTCATGTATTTGGAAAGAACCATTCATCTTTCTCTCTTAGTTTCTTTCTGTAATGCATTGTTTAGGCAAATGAAATTTGTAGCATTTATTGTCCTTTTCTTTTCAGTAAATTAGCCCCTTTGCATCTATCTCATGTTTACGAATAGATGTTTGTAAGCCTTTATTGCTTTTAGGTTAAAAGCATTATCATTTATAGTTTAGTTGATTCATTGTAAATCCTACATGGGGAGCTGTATGCGGATAATTTAGAGGGCACTTACGCTTCTCAATAGCGAAGTGACCCAACTGTTGGTGTTGGTTGAGTCTTTTTGTTTGGGCTTTAAGGGTCATTTTGTAAGCATTTCTTTGGAAGACAAATTTGTTCACCAACAAGAAGTTAAACCTCAAACATAATAAGCTCCATGAACAGGGTATTCCAGAGGAAAGAAAAACAAATGTAACTTCAACAAGATATAATTTAAATCATAATGATAATCATAGTCAAGATATAACTTCACCATTCAATTCCATAAACATGAATAATAAATATGTATATACAAAAGATGACGCAAATATAACATATAAATGAACATGTTCTATATATGTATCAAATGTATCAAAAGTATGTCCATATACAAATATGGCACATGCCATTTCAAAATGTCTACAAAATCAATGTTTTAAGGTGTACAATGTGGCATATATGCCATCTCAAAATGTGTCAAGTGTCATCTCTAAATGACCACAAAACTAAAACTACATGCTATGCTGTAGGGGGATCATCAAAATGTAGCCTCTTTGAAGAAGTGTTGGGCTCTGATTGATCCTGCATAAAAAATGAGTTCAAACCAAAGTTAGATTGCTTACTTTATATGATTTGTACATATATATATATATATATATATATATATATATATATATATATATATATATATATATATATATATATAATTCATAATTTTCAAACACTAATTTAATTAAAATTATAACTGAATACAAATATTTGTACCTGGTCTCTCGATTGCCTACCATGAGCAGGTGTCCTAGCATAAGTCCTAGGTAGCGAAGGGACCATGCCAACAATACCAACTCTGACCTATAAATATATATTTGCAATAATGAGATTAGTAGAGTGATGTAACATAGAGTAATAAATCTACAAAATAGGATGATAGCATAATAAAATTAAAAATTGATTGAACTAAAATTAAAACTTACATTTGGTGATCCCTCCTCTGGAATAGTGGGCTGGGTCAACAAAGAAATGAAGGATTCTCGTGGGCCCTCCCTCACAGTTGGAGTAACCTATGAGAGTAAAAAGATTGTCAATTATATATCAATGTACTTCATCATAGCAAACCTGGTTACAAAATACAAATAACAATATGTAAAAGTCTATGTACAATTGGGCTATCACTCCGAATCAAGATGCCTGTAACCCTACGTTGTCGAACCGGTCTCGGGACATCATCGATAGGCACACCCTATACAATAAAGTGCAAGTAAAATATTTATTACTACACACAAGTGGCATACATATACATGCATAATTAATCTTAAACAATTAACTACCTTTCCTTTGTCGACACCTGATGAAAGAACCCCCTCATGCCCCCCACTGACATCGGCTGTAGCCTGCAAGAACACAATAAGATGACAATATATATTAGTAAATGTATGAATTTTATTGCTCTAATTGATAGAGATTTAAGCATGTACACCAAATGATATAAAAAAAAAACTAATGGGTAGATAATTTATAATATACAGTATAGTCATTGTTATACACTAAATTTGCGCCTCTGATCTCAAGCTCTCTTGGTCTTGATAATCCAGTATAACATGGGAATCATCTCAAGGTTGTGGGACCTTTTGCTAACCGAGATGAGACTTCCAGATTCTAGGTTGGTTCCTCTTGGATAATCACCTTGATTTTCTTTTAAATAGGAAAGTAAAACTTTTGAGGGAAAGGGATAGAAGGAATGCTTGGAATGGAAATGACTGAAAGCAAATCTATCCTACTAGGTGATGCACCGAATTAGGGTAGAAAATCTAGACCCACCACCCACTGAGATGTCTATCGAACGGTTGTCACATGATCACATGGGATCGGAAGATCCCATGAGATCATACGACCACTGTAGTTCTTCATCGCACTTGCACCAATGCAAAAACTTTGGGCCCCACTGACCACTTGTTGCATGATTGAATGTGGCTAGGAAGGCCTATGCAACCATGCGACCAACTACGTGATGCTAACTAACCGAACCGTGAACTGCTGACGGTTAGTCGCATGGGCGTATGGGATCGAAAGATCCCATGCGATCATGAAACTAACATGAAACTGTTGCTTGCTGACTGCTGGTGGTTTGAAAGCTTGAGGACCGTGAACTGGGCCCTACTTGGTACCTCAGGTGTGCACACTTAATGGCTACTCGCATGTTTGGATAGCCTAAAAAAGGGCTATGCGATCATGTGACAAGCTGTAGCAGTTTGTCGAAAACATCAAAGGGATCCACCTGGTCGGAGTTGTGCACTTAGAAAAATGCAGACGCCAGAGAAGTGTAAAGTGCAGAAGTGGTCGAAAACACAGAAAGTTTTCAGACCGAGGTTGAAAACATAGAGAACTTTTGGACCGAAAGGCAGAAACATCCTGAGCCTTCAAAGAGAAGGTAAAAAACACACTAGTTTTTTGGGCCAAAAGGCAGAAAACACACTGGACTTTCGACACTTGAGCATTTCTTTGGAAAAATAGGACCATGGCCAAAAATGAATGATAGGGAATTTTTGGGTAACATTTTGGCGACCTCTGCGGAATGTCAGCCTGCTAGACATTGACCAGTGGCCTTGAAGCAATCCATTGGGCATAGGAGTCAATCTTTGGAGCACCAAACTTTCTGACAGGGAGAGGGACAAAACTGTGCTCGAGCACTTCTTGGAAAACAAGGAAAGACTAAACTTGAAAACTGGAAGAAAGCAGGAAACCTAACCTAAGCTAACCAGTTACAAAAACTTGGTCAGACAAAGCTATTCACTAGCATGTTGAAATAGCTACCCTTCCTCCTTAGGACATTGCACTTTTCATACAGGAGGATAGCTAACAAGGAGGGTAGTACACACAGTTGTGTGAAGAACCGATGCACTACCTTCTGGAGGACATAAATAAATTGACTCACCTCTGCCAGCAGATTTTTATCTCCATCATCCAAGGGTAGATAAGTGAGTTGTGCTTGCCTTTGCTGAACTACAAGTTCACCCTTAGCTTCGGCTTCACTTGAACACTCATGTTTGGACACAAACATGACTGGATCCTTTTTACTGTTGGCCTCCATTCTTGCTAAGTACCTTAAAGGGCACCCCCTGGAAAGAATGAACTGAGAGCTCCCTTTCCTACTATCAAGATGCATCTCATCAATAACTTCAGCAAGATGATAAAAATTCTATCCCTCCATGATAGTTTTCCATAATATTTCTTCTTTTGCAGTTAGCGGACCATCCTCTTGATTAGTTGAAACATCCAACAGTTCATCAAAGGTATCAAACTGTCTCATATTCTTGACAATCACTAGCCCCTCCTTATGGTCCAAGAAATATGATTCTTTAGATTCTTCCCCCACTTTATTGCAAATCGGCCTAAATTCTTTAATTAAGACATTATCAACCTCCTCATCCTGCTCAATGTAAGAAGGCATCTCCTCAAAAATATTAGCCAGGCTCTCAACTTCCTCACTTTCTTTCTTATCCTGATCTAATCACTCTAATCCACCTTGATGTAATAGCCTTACCTGTTCCTCATGATTATCATGGAAAAGTATACCTAAAAGACAAAAATCATCCTCTTTCTGATGGTCTAAAAGTGCTTGAGGTGTAGTGAACTCTTTAAGAATTGGCTTATAGGGCTTTATTTGCTGTAGGACAGGTTCATTATCATCTAGAAAATCAAACCTTCTAGGTATCTCATTTATAGGAATAGGATGAAGTGGCTGGAAATCTGAGACAAGGTCATGAATAGGCTCTAAAAATGCATGGAGATTAGGCTCATGTTGACTAAGATTCTGAACTGGAGGAGAGAATCTAAAACTTGGAAAATTAACAGAAGTATCAGTGGACTTACCAGGAAAGGAGCTTGAGATTTGGGCTTTGTGAGTATCTTGTTGCATTCCATCCTTAAGGGTATGTGCTTGAGAGTCCTGTTGTGACACTTCCAACTTTTCTCCATTAGGAAGCTCATAGTTCAAGAGAACAAGTAGACAATCTGCGGCCTCCCTCCCAAAAAATGGGTTCAGGTGACTGCCAACTGCTTTGATGCTTTGTGTTGGGAATGTCCTCTTGACTGGATTATATGGATGGAAAGGCCTTTTTACCAAATTTTGCCTTTTGCTCTGATGCTTCTCTTGATATGGCGGTCTGCCTTGCTGGTAGGATTGTCCCGGAGCATGGTATTGTTGACTAGAACCTTGACTCTGCTTTTGATAAAGCAATGCAACCTCCTGATCCTGCTCATCTATAGTGATCAATTCTTTGGTTAGAGCCTGCAATAGACTCACCATCTCTTGGTTTGCTACTTGTTGATCACTTTTCACTTTAAGTAGCTCTTGAGGAAGGTCATCTATGGACTTCCCATAGCCAGTGCTGACCTGAGGTTCTATTAATGCAGGTATGGGAGTAAATGGAGGCATCTACAAAGGTATAGTGGGTTGAAGATTGGGAGAGATAGGCATGGGTGGCCTTGGGGTTATCATACCAGCCTGAATTAAATAATTTTCTGCCTTCACAGCTAAATCAAAAGCTTGAGGTAATGAAGTACCTCCCAAAGATTGAATCGTGACTGATATATCACTAGTTAGGCCTCTCAAAAAATAAAGGAAAGCACAATCTGCTGAAGACCTTATATTAATTGGAATCCTATTCCATGTCTTGAGAAATCTGCAATTAAAATCTGTCATCAGCTCATGAGGATCTCTCTTTATAACTTGGAGCTGCTCCACTAGAGACAAAGAATCTCAATCATCCTTAAAGTGTTTGCTGAGGAGGTCTCCAAGTCTATCCCATGAAGTAATGGAGCCAACTGCCAGATTTCTAAACCATTCCAGGGCCTTACCCTTAAAGGAGGCAGCCAGCAACTTGGTGGCGGCATCTTCTTGAGTTATATTGTGTATGCTGCAGATAGTGGCCACATCCCTAATGTGTTCAAGGGCTGTTGTCTGTCCTTCACCTGTGAAATCAGGTATACTTTTGAGTGCTGCCAAGGGCACATCATGGTGTTGGGAAAAACTTAATGGGCTACCCTGATTAAAGGGTGCAAATGCAAATAGTCTTGCCATCAGAAGGGTCTATTTTCTTCATAAGCTCTATCAAAAATTGGGTCACTGCTCTTAACACCCATGGAGTCGCCAGATATACTTGAGTACTAACCTCTTTAAGGCCTGTATTATGCAATCAGTATATCAAAGATAGCACAATATTTGAAATTGACTTCTTTTGTAGTCCCACCGGGCGTGCCAGAAATATTATACACTGAATTTGTGCCTCTGATCTCAAGCTCTCTTGGTCTTGATAATCCAATATAACATGGGAATCATCTCAAGGTTGTGGGACCTTTTGCTAACTGAGATGAGACCTCCAGATTCTAGGCTGGTTCCTCTTGGATAATCACTTTGATTTGCTTGTAAACAGGAAAGTAAAACTTTTGAGGGAAAGGGATAGAAGGAATGCTTGGAAGGGAAATGACTGAAAGCAAATCTATCCTACTAGGTGATGCACCGAATTAGGGTATGAATCTCAGTATAGAGGAATGAAACTAGTGAGAGGCTTAGGTCTGGGAGATCACAGCTTACTGAATAGGCTTGCATAAGTATTTCATAAGAGGGCCTAAAAATTAGACACAACCTATGACCTGCAAGCAGACATTCTCTTTAGCAAAAGGACACAAGAATGAGATAGAATGACAGGGGCTGAAGAATACCCACAAACTCACTCAGATCAGATCAAACATAGTAGTGCACATATAAGCTGAAAGTAAAGGGGATCAGGAACTCTAAGTATCACTGAAAGCATTCATAAACTTCAATCCCATAAGAGATAAGCCAAACAAGGAAGCATAGGGACATAAAAAAAAATGTCACATAATACTTTCAATATTTGTATTATCAATGAGAATTTACAGGATGTGGAAAACCAGAGAACAGGAAGAAATGCTACAGGTAGTTTTCCAAGAAAAGTCTTTCTCTTTTACAAAAATGTGAATTCTCAACTCTACAAGCTCCAAAAAAAATTATATACATCACTCAACTACATGCAGGCAGGAGTCTCAAAATTAACTAGGGTTACAATTTTTTGCAATAAAATAATCAACTCTAGCAGTCAAATTTTGATCATAAATATTCATGAAAATATCTCAACTGATCAGATATGTCTTTGCGTGTCCATCCCTGTACTTGATCATGCCTGCAGATAAAAGACCTTGACCTGACAATCTCTCTGCAAGTCCACTAAGCCATGAATGCTCAAATCTGATTTCAGATCCTCGAAAGGACCCAAAAATGGCAGTCTAAATCTTCTACAAATTCTCCCAACTGCAATCGCCTCCAAAGTCATAAAATTTCATCTACCTATGCCTTTAAAATTCTTCTTAGAAGAAAGCCCATGAAAAACAATCACGCCCCCCTTGAAATAGCAATGGTCGCATGATCGCATGAGCTCAAAAGCCTTCATACGATCATGTGACAAGCCCTTTGAAAACTTGCCTCTACCATGCAAGACACCTGGCCCGCAAGAAGTAGTCACCTATCAACCATGTGGACCAACCAGAAACTCGCACAGGCTTGACACATGACAACACCACCTGGAAACAACAGAGAATCCAATGGTAGTCGCATGATCACATGGGATCGAAAGATCCCATGTGAACATGTGACCACCATAGATTTTGAATCTACGAGGCCCGCGTTATACTTCCGGCCCACTGCAAAACAAACACGTCACCACCCGAAGGCCTGCTAACCGTTGACGGCTCGTTGCATGATCGCATGCGGCTAAAAGGCCGCATGAGATCATGCAACAAGCTTTAGATGTTCACACAATCCTAACCTCGGGTTTACCTCAGGTTTCAAACTCCCCTTGTTGCCAAGTCACCTGACCCTTTCCTCAACCTTGGTTACATTCAGTGACCATGCGAAACCCCTTTATCCACACAACTGTGCACTTGCTTTTTTAACCCCGGGCCCATAATTTCCATGTGTCACTCCCTTATTCATCTCGGCCGCTACATCAGCAAACACCTCAGCACCTTCCTGACATGGACCCACTCAAAATTTTGAATTCCTATCTAACGACGAGCGTAAGATCACATGGCCTCAAAAGATTCCATGCGAACACATGACCGCTGTTAGATCTATGCTGACTGCCACCTTGCTTTAGAAAATTCAGACCCACCACCCACTGAGATGTCCATCGAATGGTTGTCGCATGATCGCATGGGATCGGAAGATCCCATGAGATCATAAAACCACCGTAGAGCTTCGTCGCACTTGCGCCAATGCAGAAACTTCAGGCCCCACTGACCACTTGTTGCATGATCGCATGTGGCTAGGAAGGCCTATGCAACCATGTGACCAACTGCGTGATGCTAACTGCCCAAACCGTGAACTGCTAACGGTTAGTCGCATGGGCGCATGGGATCAAAAGATCCCATGCAATCATGCGACTAACATGAAACCGTTGCTTGCTGACTGCTGGTGGTTTGAAAGCTTAAGGACTATGAAATGGGCCCTACTTGGTGCCTCGGGGGTGTGCACTTAATGGCTAGTCACATGTTCGCATAGCCTAAAAAAGGGCTATGCGATCATGCAACAAGCTGTAGCAGTTTGTCAAAAACATCAAAGGGACCCACCTGGTCGGAGTTGCGCACTTAGAAAAATGCAAATGCCAGAGAAGCGTAAAGTGCAGAAGTGGTCAAAAACATAGAAAATTTTTGGACCGAGGTCGAAAACACAGAGAACTTTTGGACCGAAAGGCAGAAACATCCTGAGCCTTTAGAGAGAAGGTCAAAAACACATGGGGTTTTCGGGCCAAAAGGCAGAAAACACACTGGACTTTCGACACTTGAGCATTTCTTTGGAAAAATAGGACCGTGGCCAAAAATGAATGATAGGGAATTTTTGGGTAACAGTCATCAAGGCCAAATGAAATGGCCGAAAGTGTGGACTCATCCACCTATCTCACCTCCTCCTGTGTCATCGACTGAACATAAATGGAAAAAATATATATACATAAGTGCATGCAATCATTGAAACTAATCTAAATAAATAAATTATTTTTAAATTAAATAAGTCATGTGACAAATTTATTTATAATTTTTACTCTTACCGTATCAACAGGAGTCAATGGCTCTGCCTGCACCTCTTGAGCACTCTCATTAGATGTAGATGCTCCATGAGGTGTTGCAGCCTTTGCAGCTGCGTCTCCTATATCCCCCTCATCAATATAATGAAACTGATATATATCAGAATCAGTAAGTGGTCCGAGGCACATATGCCTGCACGTAATGCACATATGGGGCTCGCATACATGTGAACTCCGACGAGCTGTCAATGCGCCAGCAGCATCCAAAGGAGGTAACACTGACCTGGTCTGAGTGATCAACTGATCACTTAGTAAATGAATGGCCCTAATAGTCTGTGAGGCGGCCTCTATAATGATATCGGGATGCTGCACTGGAGGAGGGGGTGCGACATCAGTGGGGGGGACAAAGGTAGTGGCCTTTTGGTGCTGGGAAGATGGCCTAGTCTAAGGAGCTCCTCTGCTTACGCCCATGTTGGGCCTCATACTCCAATAATCAACATGGTGACCAAGCACAAACTTAGCATACAATTTTTTAAGGAAATAAAATAGGACCTCCAAATTGCTATGGGGTGGTTTATCAAAAACCATCCACCAGCGATCCCAAAAGTTTGTGCACATTGTGTCATTTGTGCACCATTTTATTGATAATTTGGGCTTTTTGGGGTCAACTGATATTCCAGGTTTAGGATTGATAAAAAGGGCGGCTATATCTTCCTTACTTATATTAAGGGTCGCAATCCCATCACGGTCAAGCCCGTCATCAAATTGGGCATGCATATCATCACGCCAATGAAGAGCAACATTATGTTGCTGCGTGAGTGTGTTAATGTTTCCAACAATTGTATTTAGTGTGGCAAGCATGGGACCTAATGTAGGTATATTTTGATACGTGTTTTGGAAACCCCGTATTGTGTTCAAATTTTCTTGTATCAAATCTTGTAAAGATGGAGGATTTTGAAGCGGGGGATTGTTTTGGGGATCGTTATTTGGTGTGGGAGGGTTATTTTCTTCAGTATTGTCAGCCATGCCTGATTAAATTAAAAAAAATCTAAATTTCAATCTAATTTCATATATTATTACAAATATAAATACAAAACCTTATTTTAAAAAAATGCTACATTTAGCATGAAAATGAAATAAATTAATAAAAATTATATAAATAACTACTTACCGAATATGCTTGGAGTTGAATTTAATGTTTCTAATATCAGGTATTTGAAAATATATCGGGTATCTAAAAATTGCGAAAATAACTTGAAGAAAATCACGCAAGGAAATGAGGAAAAGGGCTTGCAGGTTTTGGATTTATGCCACAGTTATCGAGTACCCGATTAGGCCTGTGCTTTGGTGGCAGGTTTGCCCAAGTGTACTGACACCCAGGCCTACTAAAAAGTCAACAAGCACTTTCATGTGCTTTTGGACGAGTGAAAAGTGAATGTTTTTCACATCGCCACTTTTTGGCCCATCATGATCCTGCACATACCCAAGTGAAGGAGATTTACTTTGTGAAAGGGAATCCACTCATGTTTGAGCACTTGGATGCAGTTGCAAAATTTGTGGGCTTCATGACTTTATGTAATGCAGCTGATTGGAAGAAATCATGTTCTACTTATACTAGTGAGGTGAGCTACTATAAGTACATGCTTGGATTGATGCCAAGTGTCCCATGGAGATGAATAATGAGATTGTGTCCAAGTTCATTGAATATGAAAAATACAATAAGGATGAGGGACACAATTCCTAAGGTGATGAGGTGGTGTAGGCCCACATGGTCCTAAATTTTTTCATTGGTTGATTAATAAATGTCTTATTTTGATTGGCCCATTTGGTGTGAAGTGGCATAGGCTCACATGGCCTTTTTTTTTTATTGGCTCTTGGAAGCATTTGAATTTTCTAATTGGTCCACTAGTTGGTGGCTTTTTCTACAAGCTCTCCCTTCTCATTGGTCCATTTTTCGGTGCACCTTATATGGTTGTTATGCATTTGAATTTTCTTATTGGCCTATGAAGGCAATGTAATTTAATAATTGGCCTATGAAGGCAATGCAATTTTCTAATTGGCCCACATGGTGGTGCCTAATTGTAATTAGGTGGGTATTTAATATTTGTAGCTATGGTTATAGAAACCCTAATTAGGGTTTATGTGGTTTAATCTTGGCCCTTGATTTCAAATCAATCTTGGCCATTCATTGTGCTTGAAACCCCTATATAAAGCCATGCTCACATCAATTGTAAGGGAGATGTTGGAAAATTTTTGCAAGAATAATGTCAAATTTTCTCTACTTATTATTGTTGTGTCTTGCATGGTGATTAGTGTTGCCCAAAATTTCCCTCTCGTTCATTTTTGGCCACAACCCTATTTTCCAGTGTGTTTTCTGCTCAAAGTGTCGAAAACTCAGTGTGTTTTCGACCTCTGCTCTGCAGGCTTAGGATGTTTCTGCCTTTCGGTTCGGATACCCAGTGTGTTTTCGACCTCTCCGCTCTAAAAATTTGGTGTGTTTTCAACCTTTGCTCAAAAACCCTCTGTGTTTTTGATACCCCTTCTATGTTTTCGGCCCTAAGCGCACAACTCCGATGAGCAGGTCCCAGTGCCAAAGACCATGCCAGTGTAGCAAAGATCCGACGGTTGTCGCATGATCGCATGGGATCTCCCGATCCCATTAGATCATACAACAACCGTTGATTCGGTATCTCCAATGTCAACGGTCAAAAAATTTCATCCAACAGTCAGCGGCTAACATTTTACAGTTGGTCGCATGATCGCATGGGCTCTTCCGAGCCCATGCGACCATGCGACAAACCGTGTCCTATTTCGTTCATGGTGGTTAGAGGTTAGCGGGGGAAGTATCGTGCGGTTGGTCGGATGATTACATGTGGTCCCTTGACCGCATGCGACCATGCGACAGGCGGTTTGCAGGGGCTTCAGTGGGTGCTGATGTGTCTCATTCTTGGTGGTGCCACCAGTGATTATCGAGTAGCATCATGCAGTTGGTCGCATGATCGCATGGGCTCTTTCGAGCCCATGCGACCATGCGACAAACCATTAGTGGTTAGCATGCTTGCGAGTAGTGTTGCTGTGGGTCCGTGCCTGGGTGCTGAGGTGTTTGCTAATGTGGCAGTCAGACCGAATGGGAGAGTGACAAATGGCAGTTCTAGGCTCGGGGTTGGCAAGCTTTGTGCAATTGCGCAGTTGGAGGTGGGCCTGGTTCTATGTTTGGTCGGGTACTTTCGCAATAAAGAGGAATATTATTTCTATCTGGCGATTACAAGACTTCTTTTAGTCAGGAAATCTCCTGATGAAAAAGAATATGCCGAAAAGGTAACGCGACTCAGCGACTGCCGTCAGACGAAGCAAAGATCAATAGATTTCGCGTAGTCGCTGAATAGGTGCCTGAGGTTAAGAAAGATTGCGCGGCTTGGTGACTAGAGGAGAAAGGTGACCCGGGGTGAAACCAGGGTTAAGTTTGTAGTGTATCGTGAGCCCGAGCATTTGTGGAAAGTGGCAGGCAAATTTTTTGAGGGTTGTCGCATGATCGCATGAAGCCTTTCGGGCTCATGTGATCATGCGACCACTGACTTTTCAAGGCCGTGTGGTTGGCTCCTATTGGGCCACGTGGCAAGCTTAGCAGGTGGTGGATCTTGTGGGCCTGATGTGTCTTGCACAGGTGGAGGCAGGTTTTCAAAGGTTGTCGCGTGATCGCATGAAGCCTTTCGGCCTCATGCGATCATGTGACCATTGCTTTGTCAAGCGGTGGCAAAGGAGTTGTCGCATGATCGCATGAAGCCTTTCAGCCTCATGCGATCATGCGACCATTGCTATTACAAGGGCAGCGTGTTTGCTTTGGCAGGTTTTCTTCTGCAGAGATGTTTGCAAAGCGCGGGTAGCTGAGAATTAATGTTTCCAAAGGCAATCATAGCTGGGAATGTTTGCAGAGATCTTTTGGGTGCCATTTTGAGTCCTTTCCAGTATGGGGTCAGATTTGAACATTCATGACAGAGTCCAGCTTGCAAAGAGGTAGATAGATGAAGTTTTTTATCGGCAGGTTGATCAATTCATGGATGGACATGCAAAAGAAGATATCTGATCGATTGAGATATTTGCACAATTTCATTTATGATCAAATTTTGACTGGTTTTAGGGTTGATTATTTTATGCTTAAATCTGTAACCTTGGTTAATTTTGAGTCTTGCCTGCATGCAGTTGAGTGATGTATATATTGTTTTTTGGAGCCTGTAGTGCTCAGAAGTCACATTTTGTAAAAAGAAAGGCTCTTTCTTGGGAACCTATCTGTGGTATTTCTTCTTGCCCTCTGGTTTCCACATTCTATAAATTCCCATTGATAATACAAGTATTGTAGAGGTAGTTTATGACAATCCTTCATGTCCTTGTGCTTCCCTATTTGTATTATCTCTTATTGAATCAAAGTTTATGAATGCTTTCAGTGATATCTCAGGTTTCCTGGTTCCTCTTGCTTTCTGCAATTTTGTGTGTTTCCTGTGTCTGATCTGATTTAGGTGTTTTGTGGGTATACTATAGCCCCTAGCAGCCTTGTCTCATTCCTACACCTAGTTGCAAAAAAGAATGTTTGTTTGCAGGTCATAGGTTGAGTCCCCTGTTCACACCCTCCTATGAAATACTTATGCAAGCCTATTCAGTAAGTTGTAATCTCTTGGACCTGATTCCTTCATTGGTTTCATCCCTCTGTACTAAGATCCAAACCCAAGTTCGGTGCATTACCTAGTAGGTAGATTTGCTTTCAGTCATTTCATTTCATGCATTCCTTCTATCCCTTTCCCTCAAAAGTTTACATTTCCTGTCTAAGAGCAAATCAGGGTGACTATCCAAGAGGAACTAGCCTAGAATCTGGAGGTCTCATCTCAGTTAGCAAAAGGTCCCACAACTTTGAGATGATTCCCTTGTTATACTGAGTTATCAAGACTATGAGAGCTTGAACTAAGGGTGCAAATTCAGTGTATAACAATTTCTGGCACGCCCGGTGTGACTGAAGTTCAGATTCATGTTCAAGGTATGCTATCTCTAATATGCTGGTAGCATGCTACAGGCCTAGAAGAGGTCATTTTGTTGCATATTTGGCAACTCCAAAAAGTCTACTAGTTTCAAAGATCAGATGCTGGTATGTTTTCAATCTTCATATTCAAGTTCTAGCTGATTGCATGAGTAGACATGTCAAGTTACTATGGACAGTCAGGTTACTCACCATCCTATCATGAGAGTAATGCTCAACCGGCTAGTTTTCAGCCTTACCAAAGTCACCCAAAGCCTCCTTTAACCCCAAGCTATTATACTTCTCAAGGGTATCAATATATCCAATATGCCCCAAATGAGTTTGCCCTTGTGCAAAGTTATGAGAGAGCTCTCAGGAGGGATGGATCATGGGCACAAGAGGCACAACAACAGATGCAAGGCTAGCTTTCCCATCATGCTTACCACCCACCCTCCCCTTCTCAGCCTATTCAGCAACAGATGCAGACTCTGAGCTTAGACTTCAAGGAGATGCAGGAGGCAAAGAGTCTGTTGCTTGATTTAGTCACACAAGTATCTGAGCTCAAGGAGCAGAGGAAGTAGGAGGCTCAAAATTATGAGCAAGGGGCAGCCCCTTACCGAATGACAGAAACTCTTGTTGATGAGCAGCAAGCAGAAGAGTTTCAAGAAGAGATTAGACGCTGAGCTAACATTGAGATAGCAAGGTTAAGATCACTGATTGCTCAACAAGAGGCTCCTAGGCCCAAAATTCCAAGCTGGAGGGCCCATCTGCCTCAAGAGCCTACACATGTGAAGCCTGCTAAGCATTCATTTCCAAGCTTTAAAGTAGCTATGCCTTTTTTGTCTCCCCCCTCTCCCCCTCAGTTTCACATCCCAAGTTTCAAGGCAAAAAATTCTTTTCAAGAGCCTGTGCTTGAGGTTCAGTCCACCTTGCAAGAGCAGCCCGTTCAAGAAAAAGTTTCATCCCAAGAGGCCCCTCTGGTTTCTCAGGATGATGAAGTAATATGGATACCCCAATAGACTCTTCCTCCTGGTTGTCAGATGCCAAGTCTTTTCAAGGACAGTAGTTTGGTGTCTGAGCGAGGGTCTATGGTAAATGTGCTTTCATGTGATGAGGAGGAGAGGGCATCTGAGGTATCAGCACAAAATGATGATTGTGGTGAAATGGAGCAGCAAGATGGGGAGGTGGAGGTTGATGCTCAGCCTGAGCTCTTGGGTGATTTGTTGAATGAGCTTCCCCTCTTTGTTGATGATAAAGAAGAGACCATGCCATTACCTCAATTAGAACAATAGGTCCACCATCAACAAGAGGTTGATTCTATGATGGATGCCATGCCCTTGTTGAGTAGGCCGCCTTGTTTTATGGAGCAGAATGATGAAGCCATGAGAGTGTCTTTCCAAGAAAAGGACACAGACAAAATCCTTGAAGAAGAGCATGAATTTTTGGATATCATTGAAGTCTTTTGTGACAAATTGGATGTTGAACCCCTATTCTTTGGGGTGGAGGTTCAAGGTCATACGCCTATTGAAGAGAGCCTGGTCTTGGATTGTCCTTTTCACAAGGAGCTACTACATGAGCAAGATTTGGAATCATTTCCAAATCTTCAAGACATTGACAGCTTTGATGAGCTTTTGGCTGGTTTAAAGGAAGAAGATGACAGTCCCCTGGCTGTGGATGAGGAGTTGTCATGGCTGTCTATGATGGAGGGCACCCATGAAGATAAAGGAGAAACTAGCAATGAAAGTCCTACCTTCAGACTTTCAAGAGGCTGCCTCGTCAGATACTTGGCCCAGAAGGAGTTCACTAAGACACCTCCATATGATCCATTTGAGGTGAGTGAACTTGATCCTATTTTTGCAGAGGCAACATATCCTCATTTGCCAAATTTTCGTATGCCTCATATCCTTGTAGCTATCTTCATGTGTTCAGCGCAAAATATCTTGATGAGGAAGGGTAGCTATTTCAACATGCCAGTGAATGACTTTGTTTGACTAGGTCCCTGCACTGGTTAGTTTAGGGTAGGTTAGTTTTCCTCCTTTCTCCCAGCTTTCTAGTTTAGTTTTTCCCTGTTTTCCAAGAAGTGCCCATGCACAGTTTGTCTTCCCGGTTCAGTTTTTGTCTCTGAAAGTTTTTGTACTCAAAAGAAGTGACTCTTATGCCCAATGGATATTTCAAGGCAGTTGGTCTTTGTCTAGCAAGCTGACATCCCGTAAAGGTCGCCAAAATGTTGCCCAAAATTTCCCTCTCGTTCATTTTCGGCCACAGCCCTGTTTTCTAGTGTGTTTTCTACTCAAAGTGTCGAAAACCCAGTGTGTTTTTGACCTCTGCACTGCAGGCTCAGGATGTTTCTGCCTTTCGGTTCGGATACCCAATGTGTTTTTGACCTCTCCGCTCTGAAAATTTAGTGTGTTTTCGACCTTCACTCGAAAACCCTCTGTGTTTTCAGCCCTAAGCGTGCAACTCTGATGGGCGGGTCCTAGTGCCAAAGACCGTGCTAGTGTAGCAAAGATCTGACAGTTGTCGATTGATCACATGGGATCTCCCGATCCCATGAGATCATACGAAAATCATTGATGCGGTATCTCCAACGTCGGCGGTCAAAAAGATTCATCCAACGGTCAGCGGCTAACATTTTACAGTTGGTCACATGATCGCATGGGCTCTTCCGAGCCCATGCAACCATGCGACAAACCATGTCCCATTTCATTGGTGGCGGTTAGCGGTTAGTGGGGGAAGCATCATGCAGTTGGTCGCATGATCGCATGCGGCCAGTTGACCGCATGCGACCATGCAACAGGTGGTCTGCAGGGGCTTCGGTGGGTGGTGATGTGTCCCATTCTCGGTGGTGCCACTAGCGGTTATCGGGTAGCATCATGTAGTTGGTCGCATGATCGCATGGGCTCTTCCGAGCCCATGTGACCATGCGACAAACCGTCAGCGGTTAGCATGCTTGCGGGAAGTGTTATTGTGGGTCCGTGCCGGGGTGCTGAGGTGTTTGCTAATGTGGCGGTCGGACCAAATGGGAGAGTGACACGTGGCGATTCTAGGCTCGGGGTTGGCAAGCTTTGCGCGGTTGCGTAGTTGGAGGTGGGCCCAGTTCTATGTTCGGTCAGGTGATCTCGCAATAAAAAGAGGAATATTCTTTCTATCTGGCGATTACAAGACTTCTTTTAGTCGAGTAATCTCTTGACGGAAAAGAATATGCTGAAAAGGTAACGCGACTCAGCGACTGCCGTCGGATGAAGCAAAGATCAACGGATTTCACATAGTCACTGAATAGGTGCCTGAGGTTAAGAAAGATTGCACGGCTTGGTGACTAGAGGAGAAAGGTGACCCGGGGTGAAACCGGGGTTAAGTTTGCAGTGCATCGTGAGCCCCAACATTTGTGGAAAGCGGCAGGTGAATTTTCTGAGGGTTGTCGCATGATCGTATGAAGCCTTTCAGGCTCATGTGATCATGCGACCACTGACTTTTCAAGGCCATGTGGTCAGCTCCTATTGGGCCACGTGGCAAGCTTAGCAGGTGGCGGATCTTGTGGGCCCCTTGTGTCTTGCGCGGGCGGAGGCAGGTTTTCAAAGGTTGTTGCATGATCGCATGAAGCCTTTCGGCCTCATGCGATCATGCGACCATTACTTTGTCAAGCGGTGGCAAAGGAGTTGTTGCATGATCGCATGAAGCCTTTCAACCTCATGTGATCATGTGACCATTGCTATTACAAGGGCGGCGTGTTTTCTTTGGCGGGCTTTCTTATGCAGAGATGTTTGCAAAGCACGGGTAGCTGAGAATTAATGTTTCCAAAGGCAAATATAGCTGGGAATGTTTGCAGAGATCTTTTGGGCACTGTTTTGAGTCCTTTCCTATATGGGGTCAGATTTGAACATTCATGACAGAGTCCAGCTTGCAAAGAGGTAGATAGATGAAGTTTTTTGTGGGCAGGTTGATCAATTCAGGGATGGACACGCAAAAGAAGATATCTGATCAGTTGAGATATTTGCACAATTTCATTTATGATCAAATTTTGACTGGTTTTAGGGTTGATTATTTTATGCTTAAATCTGTAACCCTGGTTAATTTTGACTCCTGCCTGCATGTAGTTGAGTGATGTATATATTGTTTTTTGGAGCCTGTAGTGCTCAGAATTCACATTTTGTAAAAATAAAGGCTCTTTCTTGGGAACCTATCTGTGGTATTTCTTCTTGCCCTCTGGTTTCCACATTCTGTAAATTCCCATTGATAATACAAGTATTGCAGAGGCAGTTTGTGACAATCCTTCATGTCCTTGTGCTTCCCTATTTGTATTATCTCTTATTGAATCAAAGTTTATGAATGCTTTCAGTGATATCTCAGGTTTCCTGGTTCCTCTTGCTTTCTACAATTTTGTGTATTTCCTGTGTCTAATCTGATTTAGGTTTTTTGTGGGTATACTATAGCCCCTAGCAGCCTTGTCTCATTCCTACACCTAGTTGCAGAAAAGGATGTTTGTTTGCAGGTCATAGGTTGAGTCCCCTATTCACACCCTCCTATGAAATACTTATGCAAGCCTATTCAGTAAGTTGTAATCTCTTGGACCTGATTCCTTCATTGGTTTCATCCCTCTATACTGAGATCCAAACCCAAGTTCGGTGCATCACCTAGTAGGTAGATTTGCTTTCAATCATTTCCTTTCATGCATTCCTTCTATCCCTTTCCCTCAAAAGTTTACATTTCCTGTCTAAGAGCAAATCAGGGTGACTATCCAAGAGGAACCAGCCTAGAATCTAGAGGTCTCATCTCAGTTAGCAAAAGGTCCCACAACCTTGAGATGATTCCCTTGTTATACTGAGTTATCAAGACTACGAGAGCTTGAACTAAGGGTGAAAATTTAGTGTATAACAATTAGTATTGATCAAGTTTGAATTATTGCATGGTTATCTTCATCCTCACTTAGAATAAATTTCAATTTCAAGTTGTTAAGTTAGAATTTTCTTAGAGTAGTATAGTTGGATGAGAATAATTGTGGATGTTTACTTGCAAGACTCAAATTGAAAACTAGGCCACTAGCCTCTTTTGATTGTAAGTGTGCCTTGTGTGGTAAGCTAGTAATTGATTGTACTTAACTTCAATTGATATCCTATCTTTAGTTTGAATCCATCGGTCGGATTTAAGAGGAAATATTGATTTGAAAACCATTTGAGTATACTTTAGAAGCTTGCACTAGGTGTGTGGAGTCGCTGACAAAACTGCATCTAGTAGAGTCCAAGTCATCCACACTTCCTTGCATTCATAGTTAGGAGTAGAAGTAGAAGTCAAGTTTAGATTCAAGTTAAGTTTGAGAGTTGAAAATCCCAAAACCTATATTTTCATTGCACATTGTGAAGCCATATCTTTAGAAGTGCAAGTAGTTGACAAATCTTGAGAAACAACGTAAGTCTCCTTAGTGATTCCAGCAAATCACATCATTTCACTGAGCGAGTATTCACAATTTAAGGGAAACTCGAAGTCATTTCATGATCTTACTTTGCAAGCTTGGCATAAGAAGTGACCTTATATCAAGAGAGGACTGAGTGTTTGATTTTTCACTTCAGAACATTGTGTGTTTGATTCTATATGTTGTAATGGAACAAAAATCACATCAACAAGTATGTAAAAGCTTTAACATTAATATCAATTTTTAGTATTTTTGATGTAAGTAATTGCATTGCAAAATCCAAAACAGTTGCATGAAAATCAGATTTTCTTAACTCTTTTGTTATGTGGTTTACTTATGAAAAAAATGAAGAAATTTTTCTTTTCTCTTAAGAATGGCTAGTTAGTTTATTTCATCTTCATCGGCTAATCAAAGGTCTTCAAGTCAATATCTCTAGATTCATTGCATTCAAAGAGAGGAATAAAGAACAAGCTATTTTGAGCGATGAGTTATTAAATGCCTAGTGGGTATGTTGTTTCCTCATTGGTTGATTTGACCCACTCTCCTAGTAATGGGTGACCTCTCTTCTTATTGGTCCATGTGGATCCATTACTTTATGACAGAAGCTATCGTTAGTAAAACCCTAATTAGGGCTTCATCTTGTAATCTTGACCCTTGGTTTCAAATCAATCTTGGCCATTCATTTGTGGAAGGAGCTCTATAAAAGGCCATTCTTTCTCATTTGTTATTCATAGAAAGATAGTTAGCTCATAATTAGCTTGTTAGAAGTAAAGGGCTCTTTCTTAGAGTAGTAGAATAGGAGAAGGAGAAGACATTGTTGTAAGACTTGGAGAAATTAAAAAAAATGATTTCATTTAAGATATAGTGGATTCATGTTTATTTCAACTTGTTGCATGGTTTTCTTCCAATTTCTCAATTGTTAGATAAAGTGCTTTGATTTCAATGGAGAATGTAATAGTGTTTGATGAATTCCCATGGCTCATATTTTTTGCATCTTGTTGATAATAAGTTGTAGTGTAAAGTTAGCTTGAGCCCCTATTATACAGATGCTTAACTTTAGTCATTAAATGTGTGTTGTTCGTTATGATGGTGTACTTTATAATATGAAAATCTTGCATAGCCCTAAGATGATTGCACCAGTTCTTGTGGAGTTGTCGTTAATTTTGGTGAAGCAAAATTTGGTTATCTTGGAATTTGTCCACTAGAGCACTATCCATTGATACCATTGTCTTCAGGAATAAACTAGATTTCTATCACCCTTTCCCCCTTTTACTTTCAGTACATTTCAATTGTGTTGTTCAAGGAAGAAGCATCACGAGATTGCAATATCTGATGAAGAAGTTTCAGAAAGCATTGTGGAAGAGGTGAAGAATGATTCAAATAAGTTCCTTTGTGTTACCAACATAACAGAACGACCATTGAGCTTATCCACACATAAAAGGAACCTTGAATTACTTGTATGATCTTTCGTAATCTTAGCTTACACATGATTTTGTTCAAGTGAGGATATGATACCTTGGTATTTTATTTTGTGTCGGTGTGGTCACAAAACACACATTAATAGGTCATTACAATATAGAAAATTAGTGTGACCTTAATTAACACAAACTATTATAGGTAAGATTGCTCCAAGCTTATGATTTTGAAATATGTCAAAGGGAAAAAGAATGTAGTGGCTAACGCTCTCTCTAGGATGCCAATCATATGTTCCATTTATGCAATTTTTTGTGATTGGGAGGGCTTGTTTATAGTAACAATGATATTTTTGACAAACAATTTAGTGATTAAAGTTTTAAGGTAGTCGATGGACTTTATTAGGTATAAGGAAAGAATCATCCCAATCCTTGAACAAAAGTTCAAAAAGAAAATCCTAGTAGTAGTTTATGGTTATCCCCTAGTAGGACATGCAAGATTCTGCAAGACATATATATGAATTAGAGAGAGCTTTTCCTAGAAAGGCATGAAGGAAGAGGTTCAACCACGTACGTGAATATTTCACTTGCTAGTAGAACAAATCAAAACAAACATTTTTGGTTAGTTTTCTCTAGCCTCTATCCATTTCTAAATAGAAGTGGGAGAGTATATCATGGACTGTATTATAGGACTTCCAAAAACATAGGGTAAGGATTGTATTTATGTGGTAGTGGACAAAATAACAAAACATGCACATTTCTTCCCTATTGCAATGAATTACAAGGCACCACAATTGGCAGATTTATTCATTAAATAAATTTTTAAACTCCATGGGCTGCCAAAATCAATTGTAAGTGATCATGTGAGAAACTTTTTAAGTCTATTTTGGCAAGAATTGTTCCCAATTCACAATGAACTCACTCTAGAGAATGAGCTACCACCATAGATAGATGGCCAAATGGAAATAGTTAACAGGTAGAAGGATATTTAAGGAATTATGTATCGAGACAACAAAATGCATGGATCAACTTCCTCTACTTGGGAGAGTATTTCTATAGTACAATTCACCACATGTTTACCAATATCTCTTTTTCAAGGCCTTTTATTGATATGATAGCTAACAAATGTTGATTGGTCATTTTACATGGTATGGTGCTAGGGGCCAGAGATTTGATTCAAACAAGCCAAGATTTGCTGAAGATCCTTAAGGTACACTTATAAGAAGCTCAGAATTACAAATAATATGTTGATCAAAAAAGAATTTAGAGAACTTTTATAGTAGGGGAAACATATTTCCTAAGATTGTAGTCTTATAAGCAGTCATCTCTCTAAATGTGGAGTGAAAAATCTCAAGCCACAAATTTATGAACCATATAGGATTTCCAATTACATGAAGAATTGGAGATGTGGCATATGGGTTAGAATTACTAGATGGGTGCAAAATACATAATTTCTTCTATGTATCATGGCTTAAGTGGGAAAATGGGCAATGCCTTATACAACTTTACCACCTTTGTGATGAGCAGAAACTAATTCTTGAGCTTAAGGCCATTATGGAAACCAAGGAATGAAAGTGAAGAAATAAAAGTGCAACAAAATACTTGGTGAGATGGAATAATCTTCTTGAAGAAGATACCACTTGGGAAGGTTCAAAAATATTTGGGCATCCAAACTTGCATTGCGTAGGGGAACGCAATTCTAGGAAGGTTTGTATTAAAAAAATTACAAGAAAAAACAAAAATAAAGAGATGGTCACCTAAACTAGGACAAGGCCAAAAGTGGCCACCTAAAATAGGATAGGTTATGTTTTTGTTTGTTTTCATTAATATAATGAAAAATTCAAGAGTAAAGGAGGTAGCCATCTTAGAAGCCATTGCTCTAGGGTTAGTAGCATGTTGATGTCAGTTTTGTACCACTACGTAACATATAGCAATTGAATACTTGATATAGTGTACCAAACACTCAACCCTCTCTTGAAAAGTATACGAGGATACTCCAAGGCTCCTTACACCTGTGGATACTAACTCAATTATAAAAATGTGATTTGTTGGTTAATCACTTCGGCGGGCCTACGTTGTTCATTCAGGGATGTTAAACTCTTGCTATGATGATGATGAGATAACTTTCTTCTTTTATATCATTTCCAACTTCGCTCATCAAACTAATTTATATCACTTCTAGCTTTGCTCTTCAAACTTTCAAACTTCAACTTCTCAACTTCAACTACTGAACTACTGATTACTTCTACTACTACTACTGAATGGAAAGATTGGCAAATGGATGGGGATCAACCTAATGAAAGCTTGCTAGCGGCGCTACCTCCATTGGTGCAATGATTCTAAGAGAAACTCTTAGGATTTTCACACTAACACCTATCTTCCAACCCAACTTGAAGTACAAGCGAAAAGATGAAATGCAAGTAGAACTTGGGAGCGATTAGACTAGATTACCACACAAGGCTTCCTAACAAGCCGCTAGGATGCTAGTGGCCTAGTATATAGATCCCTATCAAACATTTACCAATATCACCATACAACTATCCATCTACTTCTATTCTAACAACATGAAATGAAATCCTACTTTAATTTGAGAGATGAGAGGAACCATGCAAATACACCAAAATGATCATGTATATCCACCATGCAAGTCACAACAATAAATAGAGAACAATTTTGATAGTATTTTGGCAACAATTCTCCAACATAACTCCTTTTACAAATGAGAACAAATGGCCTTATAAAAAGGCTCAAAATTACAACGAGTGGCCAAGATTAAGAGGCAAAATCAAGGGCCAAGATTAAACCCTACAAAACCCTAATTAGGGTTACCAATTTTAAACCAATTACAAAAAGGCACCAACTTTGTGGGCCAATGAGAAAATTACAATAATTTGTCAACCAATGAGAACATAAGACACTTGGCATGATTTGATTGCATGCACATGAAATTGCCACTTCATCAACCTTATCTTATAAAGTTCATTAATCCTTGAGATGAGGTGAAGCCTTGGATGCTTAAGCTTGTCCTTAGAAATTTTCTCACCACCACTTGAACTTTCTTGTACTTGATGTCCCGACCTTGAAAGGGTGAGGTCTCCATGCACTTGGGTTAATCCTGCCTTGACCTCAGTGGCTTGCCTGGATGTGAACCTCTTTGCAATTTGAGAGCCTTGCTCTTGGCCACCGCCTTGAAATTAAACTTGACCTCCCAAAACCTTTTCATCTCACCTTCCTTCTTCACTACCCTTGCCTTCTTTTTCATGGTCCTTCAAACTTGTCTACTCGAATTTGGGTTTGCTTGCATCCCCTTCTACTTGAATACTCTTGAGTTTTGGAGCGCCTGCCCTAGCCATGCTTCCTTGATTGTTCCACAATCCACCCACCTTCTTGATTTGAGATACTAATTAAGTTCATCCACTGTTTCCTAGTTAATACCATCTTCTTTGGTTAACCCTCGGCTGCCTTCAACTGTTCAAACTGCCACAACCTTGCCCTTTGTCATAAGCTCTTGCCTCAACCATAGTGGTGCAGTGCATCTCCCCAATTGGATTTGGTTCGAATTGCAAAGCATCACTAGTATTCTTGCATTCAAATTGAAGTAGGATCCCATGTAGACTTGCCTCCGATTTTGCACTATCTAAGTTGCAACTCTAAATTCATGCTAATGATCCCAATCCAATTAATCTTTCCTTTACCATTTTCAATGCCTTCAATAAAGTAAAACATCCAAGGATCAAACTATGTACCTGGAGCAGAGCCCGGGATCCAGCTGAGAAGCACAATGAAGGCGCTGCACTCTGATTTGAAATCTGACTTGGGGAGCCTTGATGACTTGATGTAACCAACTCTGCTGTATCATGTCCGCTGCTAGGGTGGATTGAACATTTCCTTGCACAATTCCATACTGTTTGATCTTCTTTGCCACAGGGGACTAGCTGTCTCTCAACCTATCTCTTAATTGAATCATGTCAAGGGTACCGATGTTGGTGTCTCAGACTCGTTTCAGTTTTGAGAAGAAGGTGGTTTTGGGTATCATAACTTCCTTGTCTCATAATTTAGCATTAGTTCCTTTGGGTCGCTTGCTTGCATTGGCATCCGCCATCCTAAACCCTTATCACTCCCTACCTTTTTATAGTGATGGTGGGACTACACTTATCACTCCAAACTTTGTCTTAATGAGATGGAAACTACACTTATCACTCCAAACTTCGTCCTAATGATGATGAAGACTATACTTATCACTCCAAACTTCTTCCTAGTGAGGTGGTAACTAAACTTATCACTCCAATCTTCTTCCTAGTGATGATGATGAGGTGATGGAATGGATGATGCAAGCAAGAACTTGGGGGAAGAAAGCTAATCAAGACAATCGAGTAATCAACCTACTAACCAAACTTCAAGCTTTACTTTTGAAACTAATCTTTAACATTTAACAACAAATACCAATGAAATGAAAACAACTAAAAGAAAAGCTAAGATAGGCCACTCACCGGCTATGAAGGCACTCTGTTCTTGCAAAGAAAACCGAATGTAGATGTCCTTGACTTGATAGATCTTCCTGTTGCCCAAAAATTCCCTATCATTCATTTTTGGCCACGGTCCTATTTTCCAAAGAAATGCTCAAGTGTCGAAAGTCCAGTGTGTTTTCTACCTTTTGGCCCGAAAACCTAGTGTGTTTTCGACCTTCTCTTTGAAAGCTTAGTGTGTTTTCGACCTCTGCTCTGAAAGCTTAGTGTGTTTTCGACCTTCACTCGAAAACCCTCTGTGTTTTTGACCCCTTCTGTGTTTCGGACTTCTTCCTCTGGCGGCATTCATTTTTTATCTGCGCAACTTCAACAAGTGGGGCCCAGTTGGTTTTCAACAAGCTGTTATGCCGGTTGTCGTATGATCGCATAAGTCCTTTCCCCCTTATGTGACCATGCGACTAACCGTTGACGGTCCTGTTGAAGGATGCTAGCGGTTTGTCGCATGATCACATAGCCCCTTTTTAGGCTATGTGCACATGCGACTAGCCGTTAACCGCACCCTCTTCTGTGCTTCTCACTTCTTCTCTGGCGTCAGCTTCCCTAAGTGCGCAACTCTGACCTGGTGGGGCCCCGTGGTTAGCTTTCCTCATAATCTTATGGTTGTCGCATGTTCACAAGGAATATTCCTTGCCCTTGCGATCATGCGACAAGATGACACCTGTCGGCGAGCCCATTCTTTATCTATAAAAGTTAACGCTTGGCAAGATCTTATGGCTATCGCTACACCGCTAAAGAAAGTTGATGCCTTTTTAAGCTGGCAGTATAGCGACAACCGTCCGATGCTTTTTTTTGCAGATGGGCCAATGTGTCAGTAGGGTCCTAGTTGAAAGGAGATCTGTGGTTGACGTAAAAGCGTAGGGTATATTCTTTAGCCATGCGATCTTACGCCCGCCGTTAGATGGGAATCTGGAAGTTGTAGTGGGTCCGATGCCAGGGGTTGCCGAGGTGTTGCTGACAAGCGACTGGGACAAATAATAGAATGCCAAGTGGCATCAGTGGGCCCAATTGATGGTTTTCAAAGAACCACTAGCGGTCTATCGCATGATCGCATAGCCCTTTTTTAGGCTATGCAAACATGCGACAAACCGTTAGCCGCACTGATAGAACTTACGGTTTGGTGGCGGTGGAAAAAGATCTACGGTGGTCGCAAGATCTCATGGGATCTTCCGACCCCATGAGATCTTGCGCCCGCCATCCAATTGGAATCTTAGTTTGCGGATGCACAGTTGCGCGGTTGAGGTTTTCGCGTGGTCGCTAAATGAACCCAGGGTTAAGGAAAGCTTCTAGCGACTTGGCGACTAAAGAGAAGGTGAAACCAGGGTTAAGTTTGCAGGGGAATCTTGAGCCCGAGGTGTCATTTGTGGCGAAGAGCGACAGATTCTCAAGGCTTGTCACATGATCGCATGAAGCCTTTCAAGCTCATGCGATCATGCGACCATTGACTTTTTCAAAGCGGTGTGGTCGTGGGTCCTGCCGAGGTGTTCAGTTCCTGTTGGGCCACGTGGCAAAGTTTGGCAGGTGTCATGTCTTGTGGGTCCCGAGCGTCTATGTGGCAAGTGGTGGCAGTTTCTAAGAGTTTGTCGCATGATCGCAAAAAAGTTTTTGAGCTCATGTGATCATGCGACCAATGGTATTTTTGAGCGGTGCGGTCTGTTTCGCGGGCTTTTCTTCTGCAGATGGATGTTGTTTGCAAGTGCGGGTAGCTGAAGGAATTGATAATTCTGAAGGTAGCTGTAGCTGGGAGATTTTTGTAGAGGATTTTTAGACTGCCATTTTTTGAGTCCTTTCGAGGATCTGAAATCAGATTTGGGCATTCATGGCTTAGTGGGCTTACAGGGAGGTAGATGGATCGAGGTCACTATCTGCAGGCAATTTCAAGTACAGGCATGGGCACGCAAGCACATATCTGATGTGTCATGATATTTTAGAGATACATTTATGATCAGACGTGACTGGTTTAGGGTTGGATTATTTTATGCATATTTTTGTAACCCTGGTTAAATTTTGACTCCTGCCTGTGTACAGTTGAGTGATGTATATAACATTTTTTGGAGCCTGTAGTGCTCAGAGTTCACATTTTGTAAAAGGAAAGTTTCTTTCCTAGAAAGCTATCTGAGACACTTTCCTGTCCTCTGGTTTTTCTCACAGTTTGTAATCTCCCATTGATAATACAAATATTGTAAAGCATTCTGTGACATTTCTCGTATCCTTGTGCTTCCTTGTTTGCATTATCTCTTATTGGATTGAAGTTTATGCATATTTTCAATGATATCTCAAGTTTCCTGATTCCTCTTGCTTTCTGCAATTTTGTGTGTTTCCTGTGTCTAATCTGATTTAGGTGTTTTGTGGGTATACTACAGCCCCTAGCAGCCTTGTCTGATTCCTACACCTAGTTGTAGAAAAGGATATTTGTTTGCAGGTCATAGGTTGAGCCTTTGTTCAAACCCTCCTATGAAATACTTATGCAAGCCTATCTAGTGAGTTGTAACTTATTAGACCTGATTCCTTCATTAGTTTCATCCCTCTATACTGAGATCCAAACCCTAGTTTCGGTGCATCACCTAGTAGGATAGATTTGCTTTCAGTCATTTCCCTTTCATGCACTCCTTCTAACCCTTTCCTCTCAAAGTTTATTTTCCTGTTTAAGAGCAAATTAGGGTGATTATCCAAGAGGAACCAGCCTAGAATCTGGAGGCTTCATCTCAGTTAGCAAAAGGTCCCACAACCTTGAGATGATTCCCATGTTATACTGGATTATCAAGACCAAGAGACCTTGAGATCAGAGGAGCAAATTCAATGTATAACACTTCCTCTTTCAACTTTCTGGATTTGTACACCCTCTATGAAATTCTAAATGCTATCTTGATGCAATTGCCTTGTCAAACAAAACTTGACACCACAATCCCTCATTTGTCAAAATTCTGAGAATATATTGAAAAGTTCTTATTTTCGGATTTGGAAGAAATTCTGAAAATACTGCCCTTAGAATTTCGATTTTGGATGATAAAATGTATAGAAAGAGGCCTTCAAATCACCCATAATAAATCTCCGCTCCCTTTTCTTGTCAAAACACTGACTTTGGGGCCCAAAACTGCCCTCTAAACACCTCCAAATGCAACCTCACAACACTTAGGCCTGCCATCGCCACTCTCCAACTGAATCGCTTGCTAACACAGTGATCTTAGGGCATGAATCCGCCCTACAAACTGCCCTTAAATCTGCCCCAGGCCTGCTTCTAAACAAAGACCTCCACTATTCAAACTCACCACCATTAAAACTCGCCACCATTAAATTCTGATCGCCTGCCAAAAGACTGATCTTAGCTTGCCAAAACAGTGAAAAAAAATCGCTGCCAATGATCTCTGATTTTTCGCTCCTAATTGCAGAGCAGAGAACCGAAAATGTTTTGTGAAAAATGAAGGAGAAGGCTCTCTATTTGTACTTGCCGCTGGGGTCCATTTAGGGGGCCGACCTGGCCTACAATTTGCAAAAATAAACAATTAATTACTGCCACATGATGGGCCGACTTTGCAAAAAGAAGGCAATTTCAAATTTTTAAAAAAAGTCTTTTAGAAATAGCTATAAAATTAATTAATGCTGGGCCCTATTTCGAAATTAAAGCACTAAATTCTGATTTCAAAACACAATATCCAAGACTTAGTTAAAACAAGACCCTATGTAATTTCAAAAAAAGCCAAGGAAATAATGATTAGAAAATCAAAATTATGGATGTATTCCCAGATTTTGATAATTCTATTTGCCCAATACAAGATTGAAAATTGTCCCCAAACTTGCAAATTGAAATTGAATGCATTTAAATTGTTTGCCCCATGAAAATTTTGAACTTGATGAAAAGAAATGGCAAACAAGCAATCTGATTTCAAAACTAATTCCAATCAGCAATTGAATTCAAAATCAAAAATTTCATGAGATTGCAAATGATCTATTGAATTCGATTCTAAGGAAATTTTTTGCTTTGAAGTATGCTTCGAAATTGTATTTTCAGAATTAGAAATGGTTAACTTGAACAAAAATTGAAATCCAACAAAATTGTTAACTTGAACAAGATCGAGATTTCAAGAAAATTGCCAATGCCATGAAATCGTTATCACCATTTCCAATGCCTTTCAAAATTATCAAACCTTCAAGCATGAGCAACCTTCAAAATTTAACAAAGAACTCAGAGAATTCATCTTGCCAATTCAAATATAATCAAAAATTCCATCACTGGCAAAATACCATTAACAACAAAATTCCATGCTTTGCAAAAAAAAAAATCATCACTTCATCAACATTTTCCGAAATCATATCCTCATTGCAAATCAAACTACCAAGTCATCGGAACCCATGCATAAGAAAATTCAAGTCGGGAGGCAAGGAAAAAATCACAGCTCCATGTTTAAAACGGGGGTCCCCATGGAATGGGGCGATGTTGTGAAACCTCACAACACAGCCATCACCCTAGGGACGTATAAGACTATTTAAGCTAGAAATAGGTAGTACAGGAAGGTCATTCAAAATAATGTTTCCTCTTGAGGCTTCATTTGAGCAATTGTTCGCATAGTCCTACGATGAAAATCCTAAGAACTGGTTGAGATTCAAGGATAGAAACCCTTGGGCATCTCAAATGAAGATTTCAGCATCGTTCAAATTAGCAGTTTCAGTGCAGATCCAATTAGCAGTCTGCTCCAACATCCTCCTAGTTTCAGTATATCAGTCTAGTTAACTATCCATTCTAGCTCTTTTTGGGGGTTCAAAGCAGCAATTTAGCTTGACAATAGAATCCAACACCTTTCTAGTGTTAGGATTAGGTAATACTGAGAGGGGGGGTGAATCAGTATTACTGCATTTTATTTTAAACTTCAACCAATTATAAATAAACCATAATAATGCAGAAATGAAAAGAACATTAAAGCATAACACATAACTCATGACACCATGATTTGTTCTCGAGGAAACCCTGGCCAAAGGGAAAACCTCGGTGGGGATGGTACCCACAACTATGTACTAAAATATTATATCCCTATTAGGAGATCTAGCCCTGTTAGGAGCTGATTATTACATAGTACATTTCCTTGCTAGAGGATTATAAAACCCTGTTAGGGGTATACAAAACACTTGGTTAAAGGTGGTGAGCAAACAACTCTTACAATCAAAAACTGTTATAAAGAGTTCTCAAAAAGTGAACAATACAAGCACTTATCTTACTTAGATAGTTCCAGTTATAGCTTTGTCTCTTACTGAGCTCGCATCTGATCTCTGCTCTCATATTCGCAACCTCTTTTTTCATCATAATCACAACACATACCGCTTTCATAAAAGCACTCTATACTTACACAAAAACTGCCATCCAGTTGGCTTCACACATATCATACAAAACATAATAATTAATTATGTAAAGGGTAAGTATGAAGTCGGCGATCATATATTACCCAAGTGCCGGTAATATACTCCATTCACTTGACTTAGCACATTACCATATCCGCTAACCTTGCCTTAATCTTCGGAACTACTCATATGCCCTGTTATACTGAATCTCTACCTTCACATACCTTCAGATCACTGAATCTCACTGATCTGATCACCAAAACTCATGCGCTCTTAACTGAAGCATATACATATCCCAAAATACCTTCTATTTACTTTGCAAGCCATAATGCCTCATACATCTTCATCGCTGACCAAAACTGTAACATTGTATCCTATTAGCCTGATTCTGGACTTAGTCAATGACTGTGACTCTAGTATTGAATCTCTCATCATGCGATCACTCCAGCATAAGTGTTGCCATGAATGACAACCCTTAAGTGATCGTTAGTGCTCCACAACACCAATTGCCAACAATCTCTCCCTTTGGCATTGATGGCAACACTTAGAAAAATGACTAAGTGTCAGAGTACAACTCTCCTTTTTTTTATTTTCTCTTTTCTACTTTTTTTTGTTTTATACATCTTTTTCTTCTTCTTACTATTTTTCTTCTCTTCCTTTTACTCTTTACATTTTTTTTCTTTTTCTCTTCCTCTCCCTTTGACATCAATGGCAAAGGCTCATTCAAAAACTTAAGCACAAAAAGGATTTAGTGCTTACTCACCAATTTTAAGACATCTTGGAAGGAGTTTTCCAAGGTCTTTACTTCCTCAACCCATGACTTTATTAGTAGCTTACTGACATGGATCAATCCATTTAGTGCATATGATGCGGTCTCCGCTGCCTTAAGCTCAATAGGCGTGGATAAGGTCATTGATCCTACAACCTTTTCCATTTCTGAAAGATGAGTCTCAAGCATTGAGAGCTTAGGGGCCAATAGGCTTCTTAGCAAGCCAAATCTGTCTACAACTCTCCCTTTCTCTGTTTCCAGTACACTGATTTTGTCTAGAAGCCCAGATGTCTCTTTGTCTATTTCGCCTACAGTTAGTGAAGATGATTCACAATTGTCCATCAGACTGTCAAGAATAGCCCTATCCTTGGCTATAATCTCCTCAATGTTATTTACATGCTTGCAAGGATTTATGCAGTAGCTGTAAATTTTCCTACCTTGTGCTACACAACTCTTGGTCTTAAGAGTAGTAGCCTTGAGAATGTCTCAGTCTCATGAAATGGACTGATAGACTTCTCTCAACTTCTTCTCCAAAAATTTTTTCTCTGCCTTGTCTTCTGTAGTCTTTAGCAATGACTCAAAGTGACTCTCAAAGCTATCCAATACTGTACCAAGATTTTCAGCTTCATCCTTTTCTTGAATGATAATCGGTGAGGGAAGTAGCTTGTTTACTGTTTGAACAGACCTAGCCATTATCTTTATTCTTTGTCCCCTTTCTGTACTGACCTTTCTTTAGCCTTGGCAAAGGCCATGAAGGATAGCCTCATAAGCTCATCCTCATCCATACTGTTTACATTAGAATTTGTTGGTTTGGCCATACTTGCCAACAATAAGGAGGTGTCTAATTTAACCTGAGCAACTTTTTCTGTTATGGTCTCTTCTTTCTTCTTTTCTTCTTGTTGTATTTCCTTCTCATGTACTTTCTCCTTTGTTTTCTCTTCCTCTATATGTTCTTATTCTCCAACTTCAATTGCACTATCTAGATTATCCATAAAAGGATCACTTACATCATGTGAAGTGTCAAGGGTCACAGGCACACTAGAGACAGAAATCTGGTTGCATGTTGTCTTGTACACTTTCATCCACTGCTTTGGAACTTTCTCCCAAAACCAAGGATGTAGGATTGGCGATCTTGGGAGGTGATGTCTTCTTTGGCATATCATTCATTAGGATTTGATCTAATGCCTTCTGAGTGTCCTCAATCACCTCATCATACTTCCTAGCCATTATTTTTACTAGTCTAGCCTTTGTCCTCAGCAAGGGTTTCAATGCATTTATAATCCTTTCCCTTTCTTGAATTGAGACAATAGGTAACATGTCCTCAATAGTTTTATTTCTTATGTTTTGATTTTCTAATTGTGCCAACTGCTTCCTGATTTCCAGTTTGTTGTATAGTTCTTTAGGGATACTCCCTTCAATTTCTAACAAGTTTTTCTTGAAAACTAGGAGATACTCAATGATAGTCTATCTTCAATGAGTGACTGATTCTCAGAATCATATCTCTCATAATATCTATCCACTGTTTTTCAGGTTCCCATCTTTAATCACTCTTTTTTGTAGTGACTTAAGGTCAGGTTTCCACAAGGTTTGTGGATCCTTTGGTGCTACTTTTTCTTCTTCTTTCTCAGGAACCTTTTCCTCTTTCTTCTTTCTCTTTACTTCTACCTCTTTCTCCTTAGGACTGTCCTGCTTGCTAGATCTTGTAGATCTTCTAGGAATGATCGCAGGCACAACTTCTTGTACTGCCTCCTCTTGTGTAGCTAATAAATCAACAATATCAATAGTACGAGTTTCTATCTTTTCTGCTTCTAAAGGGACAGAAGCATTAATGGCCATGCTTGAGGATGCTTCCATCTTATTACTTATGTTTATCAACTGCTCTTTAGTGATTCCTACCTTCGCAGTGGTATCCTCCAGAATCTTACTGATCTTCCTTTTTCTTGTTACTCTTTCTTGTTCTTCTCTAATCTTTCCTGAATTTTCTCTATAAGTTCCCCATCTTTCCTCATTGGGGTCTATCTCAGCTGCCAGTACATGCTCTACTTGCATGGTCAAAACTTCAGAGCTAACTTCATACCCCATAGGGTAACACCATTTCTTCCTCGATTCCACAACCTCAAAACACACACAATCAATTTCAACCATGAAATAGATAGTGTTCTTATATATTTCAACTAGCTCTTCAGGTATTTTGTACCTCTCCTTCATCTGCCTTCGTAGGATCTTGATCATACCAAACAACTCTCCATCTACCCAGTCCTTATTTTGTCTTCTATAACTCTTTGAGATCTGAATTCCAATGGGTTCATTGTCTTTCCATGCCCTAGGGTGCATGCTAGGAAACTTGTGAATGATATGGATGTACATATGGACTAACAAGGACCCAAACCTAAATATTTTAGTCCTATCTTTCTTTATCACTTTTACATTTCCAAGGAATTGTTGTGCAAGTACTTCACAAAGGTTGTACTTCTTATTTTCTTTGACCATCCTATAGGCCATCATTACAACTCCAACAGATACAGAATTTGGTCTGCTACTATAAAACATTTTTTAGCTCAACAACATTGCTACCAACCTAACATCTTGCTAAATGATGTCATTGACTGTCATCGCCCTCTTATCCCACTTGGAATGGGTTAGGGTTTCTGCCTATTTCCTCAAATTCTTTTCTGATACAGGTAGGGCTCCTTCATTATCGAGGCCTGTAATCTCATGAATCATCTGTGCACAAATCTTTACTGGTTGATCTCCTATCCAAACAAATTGATCATGGATTCTGCTAAGAATGATCTTAAACCATTCAACTTCCATGAATTTCGTGAGAAGGGTTAATTTAATGATAGATTGGTCTTGTAAGTGTTTGAACTCTTCTATCATAGATCCATTTGCTTCTATCATAGAATCCAATTCACTGTAAATATTTATCTCTCCAATGATTTCATACTTGCAGTGTATGTATGCCCTAATGTCTTCTACTTGTAACACGCCTACGGGGGTTTGTGAAAATGCTCCTTCTGGATCATCCTCACAAGACTTGAATGGATGTCTCTTGAATTTGTACCTAGGTCTATCCATGACATCATAAACTACTGGTGCATCCATAACTCCTCTGTGAGTATAGGTCTAAATACCTTAAACACGCTTGAATTCGGCACTTTGCTTCATGCGATCACGAAATCTTTCTGCTAGATGACTGCAATCCCTCACAACTCTGCTCTCCTTAGTTGCTGATAATCAAAAGGTGTAGAAATGATATCTTCCAAACCCTTTTATCCTTCGCAAGTTGAGTGAGTGTGTTAAACACACGTAGCTCAACTTTGCATCCCATCTAGTCAACATAAAACTTGCGAACACATAGAATGAATCTCCAAGTGTTGCACTCTCACCCACAGACTTCGAAGTGTCTGCACATATCATACCTAAGCTCGCATGAGCTTACTCCACATATACAGGGGCTGGATATGTTCTGTTCTCTGCATCCAATACTCCCTTTAAGGCCATGTGACCTTCTAGGTTGATGCCTCAAAGAACTCATCATGCAAAGACACAGTATCATCAACTATCTCTCCTTGAACTGATGCCTTGTTTAGAACTTTTACCTTCCATATCTTGTCATCCTTCTTTCTTTCTAATTTCTTGAATTGATTCTCAAATTTACTCATGTACTCATCAAGACTCTTACCACTATCACCAGCATTCTTTCTTATAACCACGGGAGGTAGTCCTCTTGGTTCACTTGATCTTCTTCTTTTGTTGTCCTCTCCATTGTATCTACAAAAATTTGCAATGTGTCCAAGGTTGTTGCATTTGTAACATGTAGGAGGTCTCCTTCTATCCCGATTTACTTGTAGTTTACAATACCTTGCAGTGTGTTCGAAGTTGTTGCATTTTTGACATGTGATCTTCGCTACTGATTCTTCTCTGACATAATCTTGCTTGTACCTAGACTGATCTGGTTTTTTGCAATCTACTTTCTTATGTCCATACTCATAAAAGTTAAAATAGTAGTTGGTAAAGGGTTTAAAGGTACCTTTACTTTTGCAATCTCTTTTCATGTGTCCAACTTTGTTGCAACCAAAGCATCTACCTCTGAAAGGTCTGATCTGTTCTTTAGGTTCTTCATAAGTGGGTCTTTCTTCGTGAGGTTTTTCTTCATTCTTTGCTCTACTTGCTTCTTCATTGGTTTTAGAACTTTCTGCTTCATTGAATCCAACTCCAGTCATGTCTCCTTTAGGTTTCTGTCTTGCTCTTTGCTCATCAATTTTGTCACTGTTCATGTGCAACTTCTCAATGTGTAATTTGGCTTGAGTGAGTTCTCCTTTAATGATCTGATTGTACTTCTCCAATTCCTGATATTTATCTTTGTAGTGGTCAAGTTCAGTCTTTATTAGTCCCATCTGCTCATTTGCTACTTTTAGTGATTCTTCAACTTTGTTCCTAGCATCCTTTTCATGTCGAATTTCTTTTATCATCAAAAGATTAATCTCCTCTTTTTCTTGCTTCAACCTCTTCACTTGATCTGATGTATCATTGTCTGAATCTTCTTGGATCTTGTCCATAAGATCTTCTTTCTGATTTCTTGAAGTTTCAAGTTGTTCCTTTAGTTTCCTGAAGAAACCTTCTGCTCTTCTTAATTTGAATTTCAATATTCCACTCTTAGCCTTCTCTTTGTCTAGATCTTCAAGTGTTGCATCAAAGTTCTCTTGCAAACTTTCTGAATCCATTCTGATCTCCCTTAAGCTATTAGGCTTTCTCTCCAAGGGCAAATAGCTCTGACACCATTTGTTAGGATTAGGTAATACTGAGAGGGGGGTTGAATCAGTATTACTACACTTTATTTTAAACTTCAACCAATTATAAATAAACCATAATAATGCAGAAATGAAAAGAACATTAAAGCATAACACATAACTCATGACACCATGATTTGTTCTTGAGGAAACCCTAGCCAGAGGGAAAACCCCGGTGGGGATGCTACCCACAACTATGCACTAAAATATTATATCCCTGTTAGGAGAACTAGCGCTGTTAGGAGCTAATTATTACATAGTACATTTCCTTGCTAGAGGATTATCAAACCTTGTTAGGGGTATACAAAACACCTAGTTAAAGGTGGTGAGCAAACAACTCTTACAATCAAAAACTGTTACAAAGAGTTCTCAAAAAGTGAACAATACAAGCACTTATCTTGCTTAGATAGTTCCAATTATAGCCCTGTCTCTTACTGATCTCGCATCTGATCTCTTCTCTCAGATTCACAACCTTTCTCTTTCCATCATAATCACAACACATACCGCTTTCATAAAAGCACTCTATACTTATACAAAAACTGTCATCCAGTCGGCTTCACACATATCATACAAAACATAATAATTAATTATGTAAAAGGTAAGTATGAAGTCGACGATCATATATTACCCAAGTGTCGCCAATATACTCCATTCACTTGACTTAGCATATTACCATATCCGCTAACCTTGCCTTAATCTTCGGAACTGCTCATATGCCCTGTTATACTGAATCTCTGCCTTCACATACCTTCAGATCATTGAATCTCACTGATTTGATCACCAAAACTCATGCGCTCTTAACTGAAGCATATACATATCCCAAAATACCTTCTATTGACTTCACAAGCCATAATACCTCATACATCTTCATCGCTGACCAAAACTGTAACACTGTATCCTGTTAGCCTGATTCGAGACTTAGTCAATGACTATGACTCTAGTACTGAATCTCTCATCATGCGATCACTCCAGCATAAGTGTTGCCATGAATGACAACCCTTAAATGATCCCTAGTGTTCCACAACACCAATTGCCAACATCTGGTTCATAGCTAACTGCAAACAAACTTCCCGGACATGAATTAAGGATTGTAGATCATAACACAGACCAGCAGCAACTCAGGAAGTTGCCAGAACCAAATGCTTGCAACGTGGTGTGAAGTTGAACAAAGGGGACATTATAATCGCATGTGACACGTGAACTTCCAGTAGAAGAAATTAAGGTCAGATTGTCATGTTTAATAGCAAGAATTGTGTAAGTTGTTAATCTCCATCAGACTTGCAATAAGTCTCCATTTTGTAAGAGGAGTAAAAATTTCATAATAAAGTGCTGCTTTTAGTATTCAGTCAGCTGTTATATTCATTGGCAACCAAATTATTAATGTTTTTTATTATTGTATATTCAGTTGAAATAATAATGAGGACCATACCCTCGGCATGTTGGCCACAAACCATGCCCACTTCAGTACCATAACTTGTCTGGTTTAGCAGCAGTGGGGAAATGGAAAGAGCTCAGTAACATAGTTGCTATCCCATTTGCACAACCATCAGCAAGTGTTGTGCCTTATGAACCATTCATTAAGAACGTCCTAGTTCATTGATTTTCAAATAGTGTAGCAAATTATGTGATGATCTATTAGGATTCAACTGCATAGTTTCAAGTTAATCTTCATCAAGCCAAATTTCATGAGTAGTGATTTACAAGAACCCTCTTTTCATAACCAAGAATTGTTTACTTAGCACTCATTGCATGTAGATGATGCTTAAGGAGTTGGGCACCAAAACTTCATAGTAGGTCACCGTCCTTGTACCACTTGGACTCAAGCATGCTTAATCATGGAATCTCCTTCATAATCAAGCCCTCTTAGCTTGCTTTCACATTGACAAAAATCAGCTAGTGTTTATGTTATTTTCTTTTGGGTCAGACTCTTAAACTTGTTATCACTTAAACAATTTTATTCCTCTGAAGAAAATATAACCTGAATATTTTCTGTTGATCCCAGGGAAGACAGCTATTGGATCTACCTCAGCAAAGAGGATTTTGGAGGTTTCAAAACATAGTTCTCTAGACTTCCAAATTTTTGAAACAAAACATTATTATATTAGGCTGTGAAATTGTCATAATTTACTGATAAATAAGCCATGAGTTATGAGATGACAAAGGTTTCTGGATTATTATGCTTAAACTATAGAGTTTACTGACAAGATAAGTCGAACACTTTTAAAATAAATCAGCAAATTTATAAGCGTAGATGATTCTGGACCTAGTTGTCGTCCCTAGCCTTGTAGCTGTAAGACCTAAATTTGTTTTGTAACTATCCACGAGCTATAAGAGTATGTAGCATTCTATGCCCTGTGCCCGTGAATAGCTTTACCATGTTTAAGTATTTTTTTAGAATCTAAATGCGTAGTCACCTTTTTAACTTGCAAGAGGATTATGCGACTTGCACACATCTAGAGCATGCATTGTCATGATGTTTGCAGATTGGAACTTAGGTCACTCCTCAGAAAGAAACACAATTTTAACAATACGTCATGGTCTGTGGGCTTGAACAAAACAGTTGGATTAGTACTGTAGCATTTCTAAATTACTAGAATAAAATTCCCATCTCTTCCTACACCAGTAGTCACCAATTTGCATGAAGTTCTACCATACCCATTTAGTGGAAAACCATGGTCACCATGTCCCCATTGATATTGGGAATACTTAGATTTCACCTTCTATTGATGTCAGTTTTGTGACCACTCCAACGTGCAGAATAAAATAATAATTATCCTATCATCACTTGAACAAGGAAACTTCAAATGCTAAACAATGTAACAAATGTGTGAGCAATCAAAGCAACCCCAAGGTTTACAATGTGTACTAGCCCGCTTTATGTTGGATACAACTCAGTATATGATGTGATATTGCTGGTAATCACAAAGGGACTTACGCCATTCATTCATAAATCTATCAACTCTTTCCCCTCAATTTGGCTGGAAATTGAGCTAAATTGGCTTGAACTTCAAAGAAAGATAAAAAAGGAAAGATGTTAAAGAAATCTAAACTAACACCAAAGGACAATGATATCAAAGGATGATGCTTAGATGAGTGAATTCCTTAGCCAAGCTTTGCTTCACCAAATGAAACAACTGCACAAAGATGATGCAATATCCATAGATAATGAAGTATTTTCGGATTGTAATCATTCATCGAAATACCCAATATTGGTGCAATCCAAATGAACATCCACAATCGAACTTAATGCTTAAATTGAGTTCAAACTAACCATGCATGTGGTTTGCAATCAACAAACAACAAATGGTACGAGTACAAATTCTTTATGCATCTTCACATTTCTCCATTTCAATCAATGCACTTTAACTAAAACTTGGAGAAGTAGAAACCATGCAACATGTTAAAACAAGACATAAAAGCTCACTATATCTTCAATGAAAGCCATATATTGAATTCAAACATAGTCTTGGCAACAATAGTTGATATCCTCCTACTGCTATTTCTACTTGCTTTCTCCTAATACTAATGACTAACCTGTTACAAGTAGTAGTTGTCGTTGCACCAAAAGATCGACCTATTAATGCCTGGTACAACCACTAGTCTTATAGAAGACACAAGAGGCGGTTAAACCATGTCACAAATCCCGAGGGGAGCGCTGACCATTTTGCCAACAATCTCCCCCTTAGCGTTACCTGAGGGGATTCGAACCTGTGACCAAGCTCTGATACCACTTGTTACAAGTAGTAGTTGTCGTTGCACTAAAAGATCGATCTATTAATGCCCAATACAACCACTAGTCTTATAGAAGACACAGGAGGCAGTTAAACCATGTCATGAATCCCGAGGGGAGCGCTAACCATATTGCCAACATAACCCCCTTACATATGAGAAGGCCAAGCCTTTTATAGACCTCTCAATTACAATGAAGGACCTAGAATGGTCAAGAATTTGAGGAAACCAAGGTTGCACAGGGACGGGGATACTTGGGTACTTTGGGTACAGGTATGACTATTTTTCAAAATAGGGGACGAGGGTACTTGGGTACATCAATTTTTTAATTTAATATAATTTAATATTTTACAGAAATTCTGAAAATATGAGTCATGACACTGAGTTTTCAAACAAAGAACAGTGATAAAGTTTGTAGATGTAATGTATTGTTTTCAATTTCAGATTTGCAATATGTTTGTAATAGTATATATGTTAAATGTTTAGATGCATAACAGAGAAAACAAACTTCAAACACGAACAAGATCATAAATCATATAAAAATAACATATTGCAAATGATAAATTTTTGACTTGAAGAGTGATAAAGTTTACTATTAATTAGTATCGCATCAAAGTTTCAAACTGATTACATATTGAATTAAGCTTGATAAACAGCAAGCTGATAAGCTGATAGGCAAACAAAAATCAGAAATCTTAATCAAGTTCGTAAGCTATGATTCTCTCCACCAAGTACCCACCGAGTACCCACTGAGTACCCGGTACGTGGGTACGTGTACCAGTACCCAGTATGCATACCAAGGGTGTGGGTATGAGTACCCATGCAACCTAGGAGGAAACCCTAATTAGGGTTAGTTATTATTTCTACTTATAAATATTTAATATCATCCAATGAGAAAATCACATTGCTTTGGAATAAATATCCTTTTAAGGATGAATCAATGTGAAAAATGCTTGTAGTATTTCATTAAATGCTTTCCACATGTCCACTTGTGAATGAGTCAAGTTAAATGAACTTGGACACATTGACTTGGAGTGACTTGATTGGATGAAGATACATAGGTGCCACCTTAGCATGCATGTCTTGTTATCTTTGTCTCAACTCCACTTCTTCATTATCATAATGAAGTCTTTGCATCTGTAGCAATATCTCTTGATACTTAGCATTATTCAGCTTTGGATTAATTGTAATGGCTTATATTGTTGACTTGGTGGTCAGCACCTCCCTGGGGACTTGTGACATGGCTTAACCACCTCTCGTGGGTCGGGTTGAATCTGGCATTTGTATCGAGCGTTGATAGTTCAAGTTTTTGGCACAATGGAAAATGATTCCAACAATTGGTATCAGAGCCTTGGGTCACGAGTTTGAGTCTCCCTTCAACAGGTGTTGAAGGCTTAGTTGGTGCTGAGAGGGAGATTGTTGACTTGGTGGTCAGCACCTCCCTAGGGACTCGTGACATTGCTTAACTGCCTCCATTGGGTCGGGTTAAATTTGGCGTTTGTATCGAGCATTGATAGTTTGAGCTTTTGGAGTAATGACAAATGGTTCCAACACATATTCCCAAATTGCTTCATCTTCTCTATTGTTCCTCATCCTCTTCATTTTGAAAATCTTCTCCTTGAATTGTTCTTGTTCTTGTCTTGAAATCTTGACCTTCTTATTGATGACTGGGTTTCCTTGTTGATCTTGGATTTCCAAAGATTTGATAGCATTCTTTATTTGTAGACTTATTTGTTCCTTATGTGTCTTGGTTCCTTCTTAAGGTGCGAGTCTTATCTTGAATTCCTTTCCTCAAGCTTGTCTTGCATCTTCCCTTGTTTGAGTTTGATCATCATCTTTCATTGTTGTCATGTTGTATTCTTTGATCTTGTCTTGAACACCCCAAGCTAGTCCTCTTCATTTTTCTTGATCATCCCCATTCCATCATCAATCCATTTGCATCGTTCAATCTTTCTCTATTGCTCGCTATCACCTCATACAATCGCTCCTGCAAAAAAAAGGATTCCTTGAATTACAAACTCTTATACTAATTATAAAATTCCCTTGAATGAAGCACAAGAAAATCATCATTCCCATTTAAATTTTGAAAAACTTAATATTTTCATGATTATAATTGTTCAAAGAGAAATTGTGAAAAAAATATTATTCCTTTGGACTTTGCAAAATATCATCAAAATGGTTCATAAAACCCTTCTAACACCTAGGAAATGAATTTTGTTTCAAATCTGGAATTGATGTATTTAGGCTGACTTGTATTTTAATAACTTGTATTCCCTTTCAAATGGCTCCTTTTGAGTTCTGATCTGATTACTCCATTGTGAAATTCACCTCCTCTCTGCTGTGACCGTTTTTGTGTAATTGCAAGAGGATTCCACAATTCTGGTCAGGCTTAGAGGCTGATCAACAATTTTGATCCAAAATTTGCGAAGGCCTTCATGTAAACCCTTTATCTACTTGCCAAACAATTTGTGGGGTTTCCTCATCTCTCATAAGAACTCTGACCTTATTCAACAATCGAGGTAAATTTTGAGTGTTTCTAAATTTCAAGGTTGTTAATGTTTTTGGAAAGTTGTTTAACATTTTGATTCACATCTCTAAGAATTTCATCATTTCTAGGCAGAGATCAAAAGATGCTCTTATTTATTGAGGGGATTTTCAACCTGCTTTCAATTTGCCTTGAATTAGACAATTTGTTTTTCTCTGCTCTGATTTTCGCACCTGATTGTGGACTAAAATCTTCAATCAGCACTGTGGCATTTCTATTACTTATATTAAACTCCCAGTTCTTTTCACATGTCTCGTCACCAAATTGAAGATATACCAAAATAGTTCGATGGGAAAACATGCTCACGAGTCACCATGCTTCCACTGGTGACCAGAATGTTGCATTTCGCCTTCTAAACCTGTCACAACAGGTAGTAACAAAACCAAAAAACCACTGGACACCATATTGTCTTAGTTATCGAGCTCCCAAAATTTGTCAAACACAATAATGTAAATTTTGTCCAACTATTTTACACTAATTGAATTTTTTCAGTTGCTTGAAATGATTTTTGCTTATAAAAACCTTCTTATATGGTTTTTAATATTTAATGAAAGTTTTTCAGGAGGCTGTTGAGTGGGAGCACAAGAGTAAAATTCCAGGGAAAATGCATGCATGTGGACATGATGCGCATGTGACTATGCTCCTGGGTGCTGCAAAGATATTGCAGGAGCGGCAGCATATGTTGCAGGTTTCTACAGTTCTCAATGCTTCTGCCTACTTGTTTATATCAGTCAGCAAATGAAAATGCTAGTGCGGCCTTCAACTGTGATACTCCCACCATCTAACTGTGTGCAACTTGAATCTATTTCATTCTTAAAATGGATAAAAAATTTTCCTTACACCCAGATTTTCTATATCTATGTAAACAAAAAGGGTTCTTCTAGATTGTATTTTTTGTCTGAACATCATTACGGAGCTTTTTGTAACTACTTTAATGGGTATTTCAGGGAACTGTTGTCCTAATTTTTCAACCAGCAGAAGAAGGACTTGCTGGAGCAAAAAGAATGATAGAAGATGGAGCATTAGAAAACGTAGAAGCTATATTTGGAATTCATGTGTCCAACATTTATCCAACTGGTGTTTTTGCTTCCAAACCTGGGCCACTGCTGGCAGGATGTGGTTTATTCAAGGCAACTGTAACTGGGAAGGGAGGTCACTCAGGAATTCCACAGCATGCAGTTGATCCTATTCTGGCAGCTTCTGCTTCTATTGTCAGCCTTCAACAACTTATTTCCCGGGAATCTGATCCCTTGGACTCACAGGTGCTTTACTTACCTTTATACATGAGACCTGCAGCTAGGTAGGTATGGGCCAAATGGAAGTGAAATTAGCAGCTTTTCATTTTAGTTTTTTTAGCAGATACCATGTTTCTAACTAGCTTAATGCTATTAATAGATATTATTTTAAAAGCATTTTTCTCTATGCTCACTTAATCTAATTATGCTTGGCACAGAATAAATTTTGAATCCTTTTCCATTATTATTGAGAGTAGCCTGCTTTAATTCCAAAGTTTCAAGTTCTGATGGGATATATGTGTCGTTCAAACGTAATCAAATCAAATCAAATCAATAATCCTGTTATATTCTCTATCTTGTTTAAAACCTGTATGACATTTCTAGTTCTTCTGTACGTAAATGGTAAAGGTTAGAAATAGGCTTCTGTAGAAGCTATAGAAAAGTCTTTACAAGTTTTGACATTGTAAACAAGTAAAGGTTGTTTTTGAGGTCACAGCCACTTCTTTCCATTAACCTTATATACCCTAGTTCCTGCGTCACGACCAAGCAGGGGTGTAAACCAGGACCTTACCAATTCACCTACTACCCAAGAGTTCAGCAAAAGAAAACATCAAACAAAACTGACTGGTTGTGCATTTAAGCTGAAATAGGTATGCATTTTGTGTTAGGGATCATTAATCATCCCTGAACTAAGTTTGTTAGTAAGTAATGCATTCCTAAATGTATCAAGATAGGAATAAAAATGCTGAGTCAGGTTAATTGAGAATCATGTAGCACAAATCATTTGAAAGATTGAGTTATTTATGAACCTGGCAGTTTTTCATTTCAAGATTATAGGTATATGGTTAGATCACCATCACATCAGTTCACTATAAACTATGGAATTTAGTCACATCTTGAATTTATACTTAAGGTTAGGAATGTAAACCCTGTGAACCAGATAAAACAATTTCATGCTTGTTAGAACATGCAGACAATCTTTTCAAAACTTAAAAGCAGGATTGGAGGCTTGTAGCTGTGCTTATGTTGTACTATTTATATTTGTGGCTGCTTGGAATTGACACATTCATTCCATATATTAATAGTGTAGCTAATTGAAAAAACAATCACTTGTCAATGGGAAAATCATATTTGATTGTGCATACACAAGGTAGAAAGAACAGGTTTCAATATTTACCAGTGTGTTGTTAACTGCAATGTTTCATAGGTTGTGTATTTGTTGTTATGGGCACAATTTGATGTTCTAGAGTTATTTAGAGTAAATTGGTGTGTGGGTGTGAGTGGGTACAATCTTCATGCTAACTAATTTTTCCCAACATGGAATCTTTGAACAATTGAGGGTGATGTGCTATTTGTTAGTGTTTCGAGTAATTTTCTTTGGTTATTTCTGGTTTCCATTTTCGCAGGTGGTGACAGTGGCTGCATTCAATGGAGGTGATGCCTTTAATGTAATTCCAGACTCTGTTGCAATCAGTGGCACATTTCGTGCCTTTTCAAATGAGAATCTTTATAGACTCAAGCAAAGAATAGAGGAGGTACGTACAACAGGATATATCTGACAAGAAATTGTATCAATATGGACATCAATTTATATATGTTTCTAATAATCGAAAGGAAAAATACATAATTCTGATTTCTAAAAAGGCTGACATTGCCACATAATTTCAATGGCAGTTCTTTTTATACTTATACACCATATTTTATGTAGAGAATATGTCTGTGTGTGACCTGACATATTTTGTTATGACAGATTATCGTAGGTCAGTCCCTTGTCCACAGGTGCACATCAACTGTGGATTTCTTACAAAAGGACTTTTCATTTTATCCACCAACTGTCAATGATAAAGATATGTATGATCATATGTTTAAAGTTGCGGTTGATTTGGTGGGTACAGATAATCTGAAAGTCATTCCTCCTCTCATGGTCTCAGAAGACTTCTCTTCTTATTTAGAGGCTATACCTGGAGCTTTCTTTGTCCTTGGAATGAAAAATGAGACATATGGATCTACGCACCCAGAACATTCTCCATTCTTCACTATTGATGAAAATGTTCTCCCGCTTGGTGTTACAATGCATGTTGCTGTGGCTGAAAGATACCTCAATGATGCCAAGTCAAATGTCACTCAATCTTCAAGAGCAGCCTTTTCCCAATAAAGTTGTACGTTAAATACCTGGGGTGATGTGCTGCAGGGATTCATCCCCGCCCCTACTCGTACTTTCCTGCCCCTTATTCCAATTCCCATCCTCATGCTATTTTCCTATTCAAATAAGTTTTACAATTTTGAGAGTACTTCTAGGCATCCTCCTTTTCTGTTCCCTCATTTGCTCTCTGTGGAATATAAAAAATACTAAATCCTTTGTATTTGGACTTGGTTTTCTCGATTGCCACGAAAAGATATTCTCAAGCATATGACTGCTTTATTGTCGATGTTTATCTATTTATCCTCAATTCCCCTGCCTGGATTTTGTGGACAATTAACACTAAACTGTAAAAGCAGTGTTCATGTTTCCTTATATAACATTACAGTTGAAAAATCATCACCAGCTCAAGGTCAACCAAACTTGCCATTCTTGCAAAATCTTTGACGTCCCACAGATAAATAGAAATGAGAATTATAGCAGCACTTTTTTATATCCCTGTATGCTATCTTTGATGGACAGAAAATAGTGATGGCAGGGAATCATGACACTTTGGGATATGGTTGTATGCTATTTAGTATACGATTCCTCACTTATGAAATCTTATTTGGACAGTATAATTTTGTTAACATAGTCAAGAATGGAAGCAGGAACTTAACTGTCGACTGCAGTTATGCAAATATTAGCAATGCTTACGTATCAATGTTTTCATACAAACCATAACTGTGTAATGTTATTGTAATAATTTTATGCTTCTCGGCGACGATTTACTTTCCTACACTTGTAGTGATTTCCCAAATCATTTATTTTTTTAATTCATAATGATTTTAAGCAGTTTATTTAGTATATATATATATATATCCAGGTGAATATAAATTTCAGTGTGATACTATGTTTTTTTAATTACCTTATTTGTTAAGGTTTCAATTTCTTTGAGCTTGATAATTAAGGGATGAGGCTGAAATCATGTTTCAAAGTGATTTAAGCGGAAAAGATACTCCAGTTTTTAGTTTAGTTGAAGAGGTTTAAGTTTAAGACTTGTGTTCTCATATTAGATAGTTAAAATGATTTATGGGTTTGATAGTACACTACAAAAAATTTAGATTGATAAATTTTATCAAACAACTCTAAAAATCTAAGAAACTTGTTTAACAATTTGAAGTAAAACATATCCATTCACTTTAGCTAAACAGAAGTGTATTATACGATACACAAACATTATCCAAAGAAAGGTTTTATTAAGACAACTCCTCTTTTAGAGGTATTCTGGTGATGGGTAGAAGTGCAGATTTGTGTCACAGTTTTATAAAGGAAAAGGTCGACAACACACAAACTATTTAACTTTAACGAAATAAATATAGCATTCTTGTTTAGAATTTGAAGATGATATAAATTGATGAAATGTGTAAAATTGGATAAAATTTATACCTATAATATTTTTTAAAAAAATTGAACAAGAATTGACATAGTTTTCTAATTTTTGAGGTCCATTTTTTCATTGTTGAAAAATGTTGAAAATTTGGAGTCTAGTTCCCGCCAAACAAGTATATACAAATAATTTTTTTTCTTTTGATTTCAAAATATGTTATAGATGACATGTATAGCTAGTGCAGAAAAAAGAAAGATTGGATTTTGATATATATATTTTCTCCGATATAACTACTCAAAGTCGAACTTATTCAAATTTGACAGTTTTCATCTCCCATCAAATTTCCTCTATTAAATCTACATCATTCAGGAAAAAAAAAAATTACATATTCTTGAAGAGGACTCTCTCGTCTAGTGTTAAATATAAATATAATTTTTTTTTTAATATGATTTACTATTTTTTTCATTATTTTAATGTTAAAATACTTACTTGGAGTATTTTGAAATTATAACATATTAGATCTAATCATAATACTATTAAACTTATATGACAATAATCTTGACTCTACTCTATAAAAGGGTATTTTTATTTTTATTTTAAAAATGTCATTAAAAAGAAGAGTTATTGAAACATCACTTTTCTGAAATAATTTTATTTCTTTGGTAATTGGACCCAAATTGGTATAAAACATGCATTTAATAGATAATTCCTTGCAAAAGTTGAAGCACTTATCTAATGAATCTAGCTAGAACATATATTTGAAAAAAATAATTTTTAGTTAGAACTACTCAACTTCAGCCATGTTGATAAGGTAGCCTAAAATGTGACAAAGTTTTGTGCTTTTACCCTGATAACATTTAACACAAATAATAGTTAGTAATCTTGAATTCACAAAATAGGACAACCCTACGCAATTCTCTCATGAATTCGTAGATGAAATTCTCTAAGTTTGGTGTTCAAAAAGATTTTTTTCGAAGGCAATCAATTATACCTTGAATTGGCCTAGATTTCTCATTCTACAAATGCCATTCTGAAGGTTTTTGTTGAGTTTTCCTTTGTTTTTTCTTGCAAAAATGAGTTTTTCTTCCTTGATTGCAAGTACTCAGTTTTGATAACCTTCGAGTCTTTGATTGATTTTTCTTGATTGTTTGTTTTGTTTTTGGTCTTGATTTCACCCTAGGCTTGCTGCATTTCAAATTCCGCTTGTTTCAAGCTATTTTAGGTTTTAGTCGGAGCTATATTTCAAGAGATAATGAGGAATAAAGTACACTGCAGATGAATTTTTTAAGCTTGATTGCAAGTCTTCATTTCTTGTTTAAAATCTTGCGATGTGAAAGCAAAAGTCTACTGAGGTCTCTTAAGTCATGTCAAGTGGGCTTTTTGTTGGTCATTCTATAACATCTTGGGTGTCATTTACTTGCAATATAGAATTAAAACTCCACCATTCAATATTTGCAAGGAAATATGTGAACTTTAATTAGATTTTAATGTAATAGTGGGTTTTTTTTGAGTCTCATTACATATTTTCTCTTTAGAGTTAATATGCTTGTAAATGAGTATGAGAAACCCATCCTTAGAATAAAAGAATGTTTTTTAAAACTTTTACTTGCAAAATAGGTTTTTAAACCTATTTACAAGTGTTATTTCTATTTGCAAGGAAAGTATGTTTATGTGTAATGATGACTTAAAAATCTATTGGTGGTACTTGAAGACAATTTTTAAATGCATTGAGTTCAAAAGCCCATTTTTATTAAAAAAAGTTGTTTTTAAGACCATGAAACATCTTGCACAATGCATTAAAAAGACCGTCATTATTGTTTTAAAGCATTTCTATGCTTGTAATGAGGCTTTGAAACCCTGTTTATACATGTGTTAACCTTCCAAAGGCTTGTCATAGGGCATTATATACTTAGGGTTTAAATAAATACATACCCAACACTTGCGTTGGCATTTCTAAAGCCCGTTTTCGGTGTTTGATGTTATGTTTTTGATATGCGAAGCATTTTAAACTTGTAACGTGGCTTGGAAAGCTCGTATATGATGAAAAGCCTTGCATTCACAACTTGTATCATGGGCTTAGAAGCCCATTAAGGTCAAAGGCATTTATTTTTATGAAGAAGAGTTGGATTTAAATTTGCATCGTCAACTACAAAACCCGTCTAGGGCATTGGACATAGTTTTTGAAGAAAAAATAACTCATTTCAACTTGCAACATCGATGCAAAAGTCCGTCAAAGCGCAAACACGAGATTTGTAACTTGTTTTGATCTTTTGAAACCACGTGTTACCTCTGGAACACCATTTTTGGCCTTCATTGCAAGTCTATTTGCAAGCACAAGTATGAATAACATTTTTGGAGGTTGAATGAGTCTTTGGAGTTGCTACAATCAAGCATTTCAATTTGCTAAATCTGCGATTTGTCAAGGAACACTTCTACATCTGCAAGAAACATTAAATGGTGAAGGAGTTTCAGTTTGTTTTGACTTATGATACCCTCAATATCTATAAAGCAGCAGTTTTGAGGATTTCTTTCAAGATTGTTTAGGCATTTTTCTTCTAACACCATGCTTGATGTCTCACTTGCATTTTTGAATTAGATTTGTGTATAAATTTTTGACATTGGAGGAAATATTCTTTGTATACATATGCAATAAGTCAAAAGAATAAAAACTTGATCTTCCAAAGGTCACAAGTTTATTCATAAAAACAATGTAATGCAAGGTTCTTCCCACAAAGAAAAAGCTTCAAGCGTGCATTTTTCTTTCACTTGCAGATAGGATTAAAAATCTTGTCTGTAGGCTTGTCTCACCCAAAAAAGAGAAGTTTTTTTTTCTATTTGTAAAGCAAGCTAAAAAGCCTACCTACAAGCATTTTCCAAGCACATTTTGACTCTTTCAAAGCTGCAAATGAACTTCAAAAACCCGTTTGTAGGCGACACATACCTCCAAAATGATTTGTAATGGGACATAAAACATGTACTTACAAGAGAAAAGTCTTCCCACTTGTCTATATATGTTTATATGTCTCATTTCCATGACAAACACTTGTTTTCCATCTACCTACAGTGCTAAAAATAAACCCCATTTTTAAAAAATATTTTCTCTCATTAAAAGGCTGATTTCATTCACTTTCTTCAATCTTTTATTGCTCAAAGGCCTTCCAATCATATCTAACATGCATAGTTCCATATTTGCAAAGAAGAAAGATCCATGACTTCTCAGTTTTCCCGTATGATTTACCTAATCGGCATATCGTAGCATTGGTCTTATTTTGCAAACACATTTCAAGACTAAAAGAGTAATATAAAACATGAACAACCACATGATGGAGCATACAAGAAAAAGGATGAATGAAAGAATGAAGGGGAGAATAGAATGCTTTCAAGATAGAGATGAAAAGAAACAAAGATGCTTTCCCGGTAACCACCATTATGAAACAAAACAATTAAGGATGTAGATTAATATTTCAGTTCAAGATGCTTCCACAAAACTTGAACACATCAAACATGGAGCATCCTGTAGCAGCATGAAGACCGACAAAGGATGATGTAATAGGGGTTGTGTCTTGTTAGACACTTAATTTATTTTAATAATGCATTTTTTAATTTTGTTATTGACGAATTACATGTAATTGAAAGACAAGATTTAATTTCATATGATAGTATCACCTACAAAGCTATAACATGTAATCAGGTTGTAGGTGCATTAAGACCTGTAATCTTGAATAAGTCAAAGTAGACTTTTGAATAGGTCAAAGTTTGTTGGGTTCTCCCACCTTTTTCTCTCAGCCCATCACCTATATATAAGAGGGAGCTTCATTGTAATTATCATATTTTGGAAATGCAAGAAAACTTTGTCAGTTTGTATATGCACTCTAAGACTTTGAGCTTAGATGTAAATTATATTGTTTTTAATAAAAGAGACATGTTGTTTTGAGACTTTGTGCCAATCCAAACTGTGATGTGACAACATTTTCTTGAGTTGATTGTGAGTTTTATGCTTTGTTTAAGAGGAATTTGAATTCAATTTTGAAGACTTTGAGTTGCATATTGCATTGAGGGTTATAGTTCAATTTGAGCTTTTTGAAGACTTTGTGCTGCATACAGAAAAATTGTTATAGTTAATAGTGACTTCAAATACTTAAGTTTGAAAGAATTTGTGCTTCATGAATATTCGGTAAGAGACTTTGTGCCTTACCATTTGTTCAAATTATTGAATCTTCATTCGAGATACGTGCAGGAAACTTTGGATTTCTATAACTATTCCACCATATAAAGTAGATTGGTGTCTTTGGTGTTGTTCTTACGTCAACTCCCGAGTCATTGATATTATCATAGTTGTAGGCTCTTTTTGTTAAAGTTTTTGATTTGTTCATTAGTCGTAAAATTGTTTTTGAAAAAAGAGGAATTGCTTAAAGAGAACTGCCCTTATTGTAATTTCAGTTAAGTTCCTATTGAAGCCACCTACTGTAAGAAGGGGGCATCCCCTATTGTTGAGATGAGAGAGAAATCTTGTGAGATGTTGCCTAAAGTCATAGTTTTGCAAGTTGTGGTTACAGTGACTTACAAAACTTTTAGCCAACAAGTTCACCCTGTATCATTAGAAATTAGTACAAATCATCTCTAGTTAAACATTACAAAATTTGAGTTAAATTTGTTTAAGTGATTTTGTAATAAAGTATTTGTTACTATTTTATAGGAAATTGAGAAGGTTGTTTAAAATGCAATAAATTGTTTACATATGGCATACTTTTTATAAATTTCGTTCAATTATAATCTTTATTAGTATTGATTTTTAGATTTTCATCTTTGACTTTTGGGTTCACTATTCCACCTCGGATAAGATCCTTAGGTGCATTGGTCAATTTTGTTGTCACAAATATGATTCCAAAATCTTCAAATAAAAATTTAAACGAGCCATTTAATCAACTATATTACAAGTTGTAGAGAGTTTTGATTAGATAAGCATAGGAAAGGGCCCAAACTTGTTACAATAAAGACATATTGTGTTGATTTATGCATACGATGTTTATATTTAAGACATTCCATCTTTCATTTGAAATCACCTAGGATCATTCAAAGACATTCCATCACTTATTTGAAATCATCTAGGATCATGTATTTAAAGACATTCCATCATTCATTTGAAATCACCTAGAATTGAATGTATTTAAAAACATTCCATCATTCAATTGAAATCACCTAGAATCATCTAGGAATTGATTGAACACACCTAGATTTCAGTTTGCAAAAGAATTGCAATTTCACAAATTGTATGCCTTGCAACTCTTATATTATTTATGATACTTGTTTTAGTGTCCATCCATGTGGTTTGGTTTTAGAAACATACTCAATGAGCTGACTAAACCTTTTGTAATGTCCCCACCAGGGAAACCATAAGGAAACAGGTCTTTGATCCTAAATTTTTTTTCTCTCTCTAACATTCTAACATTACATCATTTGTTACATTCACAAGTAAATTCCTTAAGGTTCCCTTAATGAATTCATTTACTGCTATCAAGCATTGAATCTTACTACTTAATCAAATGAAGTCCATTTTGTTTTCTATTACTCCTTAACCTTATCTATGCACAGCTCAATTGCATTAACAATACATAAATAAGCTTTCCATTAAAAGACCTCACTTTCCATTTTCTCCTAAGATCATAATAAAAGGAGTGTAAAGTACTTAACCATCTATTGCTAACCAACATAACCATTCATTGAATCATTTTTGCCACAAGTTTAACTTCCACAAATTATCATCTATAACCTTGTATAAATCTAGTTAAGAATTGAGATCAAAACCTAGTTTAAATATCCTTACATCATACACATTGAACTTATACATTTAAGAAATCACATCTCATTACTACTTTCAATAACATACATGTTTCCTTTCCATTATCATTTCACCTAGAGATACCCTTCAACCCTTAGCATATCTTTTCACTATTCCACATATCAAAATGAGTTTCCTTTATCTATTGCATTGCAAATACTTACATAGAACCATTACTTTCAATTTCATTTAAAACTCAAAAGAGAGATAGGGTAGGAATTACTTAAACATAACCCACGTCTGATTTACCAATATTCAATCCCCTTTTGAAATTCCTAAAACTACCCTTCCCAAATACATAACTTCTTTCTTACAATTTCAACACAATTACAATTACAGTTGCTGCACATGGCTCGAAGGCATACAAAAAGATAATTACATCAAGTTGCCCAAAGGATTACATTACACATCTTTACACCTTGATTTCAAAAGATAGAGATACATGATACAAGATAGGATAACTTTATCACTGAACAAATCAGAATCCAGGCCATGACACGAACCACAAATAATACCTCGAAAGAGATTTGCCACCCAACCATGTGAAAACTGGTAAAGTTCCACCCTCCGTGCTAGGAGACAAAACCAAGGTACTCTCAAGACCTTAAGGCAATCTAAGTCTCAAATGCCAATAAATCCAAGACTCAAAAGCACAAGAATAAAGCACATAAAATATCATCATACTATAATACCGAGGTCCAGGTTCTAGGATACCACCTAAGTGAGTGTCATCACAAACCTGTATATTGGGATCCTTCTTGGCAACCATGTAACCCCAGTCCCCCCTTTATGAATAGAGATCCATCCTGGTAGTTATCCCTGGTCCTGGTACTCCAATTAGGTATGCACGACTTTTATGATATTTTCTTTCATTATCTTTTGAATCCCCCCTTCCCAGGTTAATTTTTAAGGTTATCACTTTTTACAAACCCACCCATAGGATCATCTAGAAACCACTTTAGGGTTCCAACACCTATGGTGAGCCACTCACTTAGGGTTCCTATTCCCTTACCCCATCACAAGCCAAAGATACAAAATAACACTTCCATGTCCTGACTCATAGGTTTAGGAAACTCCCCTGTGCACTGAGGCCCTTAGAGCGAGTCCTAACCTTAGCCATACACATAACATGAACCATTGGAAGGATGTCTATCACAAGACACATCAAAACATAGCATAAAAATTTCCACATGCATAAATACAACTCTCCATGGCTAATTTATAGGTCTAGGGAACCCTCTCGTGCACACAAGCCACCGAGATGAGTCCTAGCCTCATAAACTAAGCTCAAGTATATGCCAAGTGCAAAAAAACATATCACGTCAACAAAACCAGTAATGAACATACATAGGTGATACGGATTTCCACATGCATTAAGATAACATCATGATAAACTTAAAGCAATAAAATGAACATTAAGAGAGGTACACAGATGCAGACAGAGACCATGATCAAGGTTGGAAGGTACAAACCAAACCCCAAGCCAAAAAGTTATCCAACACTGAAAACCATGACTCCAAAGTTTCCACAATAGGTTCAAATAGAAAATAAAAATATTATAAATTATAAATTAATAAATATTGATGAGGAAAAGATTGTACTATAAACTAATGAACCTAGAGGGATCTATGAATCAAGAGAGAAGATAAAATAATCTTGTCCTAGAAAGGTGGAAAGATATTACCTATTTAAGTATTGATGAATCTCCTCTTGTAGGTTGGTTGTAAGAGATATATAGATCAAGAGAGGAGTAAAATAGAGTTTTTTTAATGTATCCTAGTGGTTTGAATCATAAGATACCCTTTATCTATGTGAGTTTAGAGATTATCTCAGAGATCTATGCATGACTATTTCCAAAAACATATATATATATATATATATATATATATATATATATATATATATATATATATATATATATATATATATATACACACACACACACACACACACACACACACACACACACACACACACACACATACATATGACTGTCATAAAAATAAAGTCTTGGTGCGGTAAGCATAACTATTTTTTGAACCATTAGATCTTCCTAATTTTGATATATGTTGGATAAAACCTAATTCGCACATTCTCACCAGAGCGATTTTTCAAATAATACCTGGTTCAAAATTTATTAATAATATAGTACGGGTATATAAAAAAAAACCAGAATACTTTGTCTATTTTCAATTAACATATTTTTCATTATCATCCTAATTATAAATCAGATCATATGAATAATATAAACATTTAATAACACACGCACACATTCATAGATATATATACCAAATTATAATCATATAATTAACCATAGACTTCTAGGAAGATTTTTGGCAAAGAAAATTAATAAACCATGTCATTAAACTTCCTGCACACAGTATATGTTTTCAATAATATTTAATCCAAAAACATATATAACTAGAGAATATTGATATATCATAAGAACACACTATTAGTTTCCAGAATACACACACACACATCTACAAATACACACAGGAAAGGAGGTGATTCTTCCAGGTTCCAGATCCTACTTGGAGCCCTGCAGAGAAACTTCACAATGACTAGAGAATACCTCTGCAAGTCCTCCAAACCTTGAGTGAGATGGTAGCCTCCTAGAAAGCTTCCTCTGGAAATAAAACTCCAAGCAATCCAAACACTTTCCCTCCAAACTAAAACACTCTCAATCTCATAGAAAATTACAAATAACTTCCGGAAAAAATATCAATATAGAAAACTTCAGAAACCTTCCAAAAACTCCCAAAAATATTCCAAAAATTCTCATTCCCAAACCACACAAAATTGTAATTATTTATCCTCCAACTATGTGGTTGGGGAAGTTGCTTTATGGGAAGCAACTTCTCTAACTTCCATATTTGGTTGGAAAATTAAATAAAACATTCTCGTAAAAGACTTAACAAAGTTTTAATAAATTTAATTAAAATAACTTTAAAAAGAAAACCATAACAAGAATAATAAACAAATAACTTCCAAGGAACACACATAGCACACATGGAAACCAACTAGCCTAACTTCTAGGAGGTCTCGAGTTCAACTTCCTCCTAGATAGCTAGTTTTAATACAAAGGCATTTCCCTTTTATTACTATTATTTTTACTTTTATTTTATACATTTCATAAAATACACTTTATTTAATTCACTGTATCTAATTATTAAACTACCATCTTCACAAGCAATTTAAAACATACAAATAATATTATTTATATATGCATGGGTATATGCGTGTGCACCCACATATACACATACCTATATAATATATAATCAATTATAACATAGATATAGAATAAATTTTATATATATATATATATATATATATATATATATATATATATATATATATATATATATATATATATATATATATATATATATATATATATATATATATAAGTACAATTCTAACTCACAACATAAATCTCAGAATAACATCAAATTATAAATCACAAGACCACAACACATACGACATTCAAATCCCCCAATTAGGGTAACCTCCTAAACATAAATCTAAGTCCATGGGTAACCTTGGTAATATCTCCACACAACAACAATTTGAGGATTTTTAAGACACGCTTAGACCTATGTAGCCAGGTGAGTCAATCCCTGGTACCTACATCTTGCAACACCAATCGACATGCATACATATATAATATAAATAGACAGTGGAAAACAAGGAGGGAGAGTGCGATATCATGTGGACCTCCTGTAGGAGTAACTACGACCGCCTCCCCTCATCCTACACTCACATCAGACAGTGACATCAACAAAGCATAATTGGACTAGTGTGGTTAGTACCAGAATAATCTCTTTTCCATATTGTATAACAAGAATGCATCATAACATATTCATGTAAATGTAAATCATCTATTAACTTTCACACACCCATTTAACCATCAGTCATGTACTCAAAATGTCCCATTATCAAATCAAGATAAAAAAATCATATAACCCTAAATGCATTAATCATGTCTAATCCCAAGTAACGTTATTAGAGAAGGTAACACATCTAACCTTTTAATCAATCACCCTAAGGTAAACATAAACATTAACAATGAGCATCTCACAAATAATCATATAGATCTATTAGGTGGTCCATAGCATTAAGGTCCTAACATATCATTGACACATAGGGAGATATAAAGGAACATACTTATGCAATATTATTAAAATATGAAGTTATAGTGACTAGGAAGAACCCATCTCAAGAAGGATTATTCTCTTATAAAATAACCATGAAAACACATATAATACTTTCTAATTTCTAGTGAACATAAGAAGGACTTGTTAGGCTTAGAGGGGCATTACACCTTTTTTCTAACTGGATTGCCAGATTTATCATGAATTGAATTTTAAGCTACTACTTATGACCAATTTTGTTAGGGTTAACAAGACAGAAATAACAGTTACATGCAAATATAACCAATATCAAAAAATAATAAACCACACACAAGAGAACACAAGACGCAAAGATTTAATGTGGTTCACCCAATCTTTGGGCTATGTCCACCAACAACGAGTCCAATATTATTATCTAGTGATTACAACCTGATTACAATCCACAATCCCTTGCAGCTCAATATCGCCACAAGAAGCTACTAAAACATACTACATAAAATCCCTAACTAGGAGCTATTTGATACAAACATTTTTCTTCTTTAGGGTTAGAATAGGTTATAACATGTCGGCCAAAAAAATAGCTGGAAAATATTAGCCGAAAAAGTAGCTAGAAAAATAGCACCAAATTTTATTTTCTCGGGGGCTACCACACCCGAACCCCCGCTCTTGCCAGTTGTCGCCCCCAAACCCTTGCGTTGTGCCTACCGCAACCCCCAACCCCGGTGAGGGTTCCTAGAGACTTTTCATTACTTTCCTAATCAATCACAACATAACAATCTCCCACTTGGGGATTGATCAGGCTCCACACAAAACAACAATCTCCCACTTGGAGATTGGTCCTATAGCTCAACCGCTACCCTGTGAAGCTCCCACTGGATCCAACCACCCTAGACTCAGTTGTTCCTTTATTATGTTCAATCTAATAGACCAACTAAAGTTGAAAAAGAGTTCAAATTCTCCCTTGTTACTACCTTTGTAAACATATTTTCTAGATTATCACGTGTATGAATCTTTTCCAGCTTTAATTGTCCATCATCCAAAACTGACCAAATGAAATGGTATCCTAACTATATGTGTTTTGTCTTTGAGTGCAAAGAAGAATTGTTTGTAAGATGAATGACACTCTGGCTATCTATAAATAGATAATTATATCTATGTGTATGTCCCAATTTTTTCATGAAGAATTGAAGCCATATCATCTCCTTGGACGCCTTTGTAGCAACAACATACTCTGCCTCTATAGTGGATAAAGCATTCACCTTTTGTAATGAAGAAATCCAACTCATTGTTGTCTCATTAATAGTAAATACATAGCCTATAGTACTCCTCCTGCTATCAATATCTCCTGCCAAATTTGAGTCAACATAGCCTTGAATGGTAGTAGTAGATCTCCCAAAGTGTAAACACTTACTCGATGTACCTCTCAAATATCTGACAATCCATTTGACTGCATTCTAATGCTCAATCCCAGGGTGACTCATATACTTGCTAATGACTCCCACTACATGTGCAATATCTAGCCTAGTACATACCATAACATGTTAGGAATGAATGCTAAATGTTTGGCAGCCTTTCTGTAGCAGTTGTTGTTGCATTCATGACTATGATTGTCATTGATGTCAACACAATGATTTACCGAAGACTTGCAGAGAAGCAGACATAGTTTAGATTAGCGCACATGGGTTATTGCAATTGGAGCTATGTGATGTTGAGGTTATACTCTTTGATATTTTATATGTCTATGGTTAAGAGAACAAATAGTAATTCATTTATTCGTAAAAGTTATGATCATTTTGGTGGAAGCAGTATTCAAGCAGTGTTCCTGAGTAACGGTTTGTGGAAATCAGATGATATCTCCTAATCGGGATGGAATCTAGTTTTGTGTAGTTAAAAGGAAGTTGGAGACACATTGATAGTGATGTGGATGATAGCACAAAATTTGAGGTTGCATGAGTGAAGATTTATTGTATTTGGAAGCTGACAGTTTTGTGTAATTTTGATGTAGCATGTGGAAACTTTTATTTTGTAATTGTATGCCAACTCATTTGTAATTATTTGAGTGTGGTATAAAGGAAGGAATGTATTTTCTTATTTAATATAGTTGTGATGAAGTTTTAGTGATGATGTGTGATGCGACATGCATGAAGTGAAGAAAAGAGCTAAGTATGAAAGTGAATTTGTGAAGGAAGACATGCGAAGTACACAGATCTGAAATTGAGATCTGATGTATCAGTGAGTGTGGTTTGGCATAGTTAGAGAAGAGGTAACATATTATTCTATTGAGTACTACAAAGATTATTTGGACAGTGTGTTCAGTGATCTTACCCTGAAACTGTTTGGGTAGTGGGTCCTTCTGTCTTCCAAAACTCTTAACAGGGTTAGAACCTTTTAACAAGGATTCAAAATCTCCTAATAGGGATTCATATGTACTGAATGTATTTCATAAGACTCCTAATAGAGTCCATCCTCTCACAAGGAATATTCATATTAGTGCATCTTTTGTGGGCATCATTCCCACCGAGGTTTACTCTTTAATCAAGAGGTTCCCTAGTCAACATATCTTGTGTTATTGTGTTATCATGTATGAATATCTTTCTATGGTTGGTAATTATATTGCTTATATGGTTTAATGTTGTTGAAGATGATAAAAGTTATAATTATCTAATAAATGATTCAACCCCCCCCCTCTCAATTATCTTGGTGGACTTTAATTTCTAACAATTGGTATTAGAGCAGAAGGTCCTTGAAAAAGAAGTTTAACAGCTTAAGGAGATCCATGGCGAATTTCAAGAAAGAAAGCCCTAAATTTGATGGAGTAAATTTTGACAGCTGGAATGAAAAGATGAAGACATGCCTATTGTGTTTAGGACCAGGTTATTGGTTGATTACAAAGAATGATAAGACTATCATTAAAAAAGACAATCTTGAAACATTTATTGCTGATGAAAGAGATCTATTCATGTGTAACATACTTCCAAGAGAAGCACTTTTGACAGCACTTCCGGAGAATGAGGAAAGTCAGGTAAATTATTTGAAAAAGTCTCATGAAATTTGGAATGCTTTACACTCTACTTTTGAAGGTGATAAACATGCAAAAAGAGTTTGATTACATAATTGGATATGTGCATTTGAAGATATAAGAATGTTGGAAGATGAATCAATTAGAAGCTATATTGGTAAAATGTCAGAAATTATTACAGGTATAAAATCTTGTGGAGGAACAAAGACAGAGAATGAAGTGATATGGAAAATTTTGAAGACATTTACTCTTGCATTTAAGCAAACAACACAGATGATTGAACAAGTTATACCTTGTACAACAAACTTTACAAGAGAGACTCTTCTTGGAAGATTGGAAGCAGCAAAAATGAACCTGAGATTATCAAGAGACTTACCTAGAATGGATACAACATTCAGTGCTCTTAGTGTTCGCCCTACTTTGTCAAGAAGCATCAGTGTGAGCAGAGATTATGCTGGTAGCAGTAGATCTAAAAATGAAGAAGACAAGAAGATTGAAGAAGGCATTGCTTTACTTGTGAAAAGAGAACCTTATGGTAAGAAAATATTTAAATGTTGGACTTGTCAAGAATATGGTCATTTTGCATCTAAGTGTCCTAAGAGAGTTAAAAAGTACAAAAGCAATTTCAAACCTAGAAGATCTAAGGAATGTTATTATGCTAATGATGAAGATCTTGAAGCTAGTATTGAAAGAACTTTGAGTGAAAGTGATACTGAGAATAATGATGATATAAGATTTGTAGCAATTAAAGAAGAGAATCCTGAAACTGATGTTAAGGAAAAAAAACCTTAGTTTCTCAAGTTGAAAAGAAAGCTGATTGGATTATAGATAGTGGTTGTTCACATCATATGACTGGAGACATGAAAAAGTTCATAAAGTTTAATGAATATGATGGAGGAGTTGTTAGAGTTGGGAACAATGCACCTTGTTTGATTAAAGGTATAGGATCTATTACTCTTGATGGTAAGACTAATACTGATGATGTTTATTTTGTTGATGGATTGAAACATAATCTTTTGAGTGTTGGACAGTTAGTTGATAAGGGATATCAAATTTGGTTTACTGAGAAAACTTGTGTGATAAAGGATAAAGATGGAAATCTGATTGGAACTAGATCTAGAACTAGAGGTAATGTATTTCAGTTGAATCCTACTGAGATGACATGTTTGATTACTAAGATTGATGACAGTTGGTTATGGCATAAAAGGTTTTGTCATATAAACTTTGATAACATTGTGAAAATAAGAACTACACTTGCAATAAGAGATTTACCTAAGATTATGAAGCGTACTAACATGATTTGCAAAGAATGTGTAATGGCTAAACAAAAGAGAAGTTCTTTTCCTAGTAAGAAGTTTACATCTACAAAGAAGCTGGAGATTGTTCATATAGATTTGAGCGGTCCTACCAAGACTAGAGGATTCTATGGAGAAAGGTATTTTATGATTCTTGTTGATGATTTTACAAGAATGATGTGGATTGCATTTCTTAAAGAAAAATTTGAAGCATTTGATAAGTTTAAGATTGTTAAGAATAAAGTTAAGAATGAATCTAGAATGAAGATTAAATGTTTGAGATCTGATAGAGGTGGAGAATTTACTTTTAGAGAGTTTAACACCTTTTGTGAAGAAAATGACATTAAGAGATAGTATTCAGCCCCTATAACACCTGAACAAAATGGTATTGTAGAAAGAAGGAACAAATCAATGGCTGAAGTAGAAAGAGCTATGTTGTTTGAGAATGATTTGGCAAAGGTATTCTAGAGAGAAGCAGTGAACACAATAGTGTATACAATAAACAGAGTACAAATCAGAGAAGACACAAACAAGACACCTTATGAATTATGGTTTGGACATGCACCCTCAGTTAAGTATTTTAAAATTTTTGGAAGCAAATTTTATATAAAGAGAGATGATGATATTGAAAAGTTTGATCCTAGAAGTGATGAAGGTATATTTTTTGGATATTCTTTGAAAAGAAAAACATATAGATGTTTCAATAAAAGAACTAAGACTATTATTGAAAGCACAAATGTTAAAGTTGATGAAAAGTTCAAAATTCAGGAAAGAATGCTTGATTATGAATCTGATGAAGAAGCTCATCCTAAACCTAACATTGGATCTACTGAATTGTTTTATGAAACTGACAGTGATTTGTTGAATGAAAGCCATAGTGAAGTTACTGAAGAACCTACACTTGAAGAGAGATCTAAGACAGTGACACCTAGCAAGAGTTTGTTAAGGAATCATCCTATTGAGAAGATTATTGGAAGCATCAAAAGAGGAGTTCTAACTCAGAATAAGGTACAAGAATAGTTATGTTTGATTTCTCAAATTGAACCTAAGACTACTAGTGAAGCTTGTGAAGATGAAAGTTGGACTAATGCTATGAAAGAAGAACCAGATCAGATTGAAAAGAACAAGACATGGGAATTGGTCCCTAGACCTAAAGACAAGAATGTTATTGGAACTAAATGGGTATTCAGAAACAAGATGAATGAACAAGGAGAAGTAGTAAGAAAAAAAGAAAGATTGGTATGTAAGGGTTACTCACAACAAGAAGGAATTGATTATGAAGAAACCTTTGCACCTGTTGCAAGAATTGAAACAGTAAGAATATTTTTGGCTTATGCAGCTTACAAGAAATTCAAAGTATATCAGATGGATGTGAAGTCAGCATTTCTGAGTGGAGAGTTGGAAGAAGTCTACATTGAGTAGCCTGAAGGTTTTCCTTTGACTCAAGAAGGAGACATGGTATGTAAATTGAAGAAAGCTTTATATGGACTTAAACAAGCACCTAGAACTTGGTATGCAAGACTGGATAAGTATTTGTTAAAATTGGGATTTATAAAAGGAACAGCTGATAGCAATCTGTACACAAAAGAAATTGAAAATGGTTTGTTAGTTATAGTTATTTTTGTTGATGACATTATCTTTGGAGGAGACGATGAAGCTAGCGACAAATTTGTTGATGAAATGAAGACTGAATTTGAAATGAGTATGATTGGTGAAATGAAATATTTTTGGGATTACAAATAACAGAAAACAATGATGGTATCTTTGTCAGACAAAGTACTTTAATGACTTGTTGAAAAGATTTGGAATGGAGGATTGTAAACCAGTTGGAACACCCATGGTGACCAGACATAAGTTATCTAGAACAGATGAGACTCCTGTAGTAGAATAGAAGAAATACAAATCTATGATTGGAGGATTGCATTATTTGACTCATACAAGACCTGATATAGCACATTTAGTTGGAATTGTAGCAACATTTTAAGCTGAACCTAGAGAATCACATTATGCAATGGTTAAGAAGATACTAAGATATTTAAGAGGCACAATGGACTATGGACTATGGACTATGGACTATGGACTATGGTATTAAAAATATGATGATTTTACCCTATGTGCATATATAGATGCTGATTGGGGAGGTAGTGTCGATGATAAGAAAAACACCAGTGGTGGAGCATTTTTTCTTGGAGGAAGATTGGTTTCTTGGCTAAGCAAGAAGCAGAATTATATCTCACAGAGCACAAAAGAAGTAGAATTTGTAGCAGCAGCAAACAATTGTAACTAGATAATTTGGATGAAGTAAATGGTGAAGGATATTGGAATAAATTATTTTGAGCCTATTGTCATACATTGTGAAAATACCAGTACAGTTAGTATGTCTAAGAATCTTGTATTACATTCTAAGACAAAGCATATAGAGATTAAGTATCATGTTGTAAGAGAGAAAGTTGTTGAGAAAGAAGTCAGACTTGAGTACATAAGTACAAAGGAGCAGATAGTAGATATATTCACAAAGCATTTGCCTAAGGATACATTTGAGTATTTGAGAGGTATGCTTAGGGTTATGCCCCAGCCTACTTTTGAGAAGTGATGCAATTGGTTGCATCCATCTAGTGGTATATGAGCCCTATCTTTCTTCTAGACTAGATGTTGGTACTTCCTCTATGGGGGAGTATGTGTATCTAAGCTGAGTCATGAGGACTCTAGTAAATGTATTTTCTGAAAAGTGTCTTTTGACATTGAGTTGTTGACATAGTGATGAAATTTATGTCATTGATGTCAATAGGGGAGAAGTATACATGAAAAACAATATAGAACATCTGTTGGAGAGAACTTAATAGGATAACAAAGCAAGATTTGATTGATGAAGAGGATTTGAAGAAGCAGTGTTGCAATATTTGATTTTTGGAACATTGGATTTTTTCATCTATGTTGCCATCAATGTGTTGCCCCACTTTTCACCCCCTAACCATGTTGTTAAAAGTGGAAGTATTTGATGTCAAATCAGAGTTAGTCATGTCTGAGTCTAAGTCTAGGTTTCCTTCAGGATAGGTTGTCCTTACCGGGTTTCTCTGCCATTGCCTTCTTCTTTTCAAGCCGGGTGGGTTATTTGGAAGTCTTGTCATAATGGGTAGGTGATAGACCCCAACCTGGCAAGGATATCATGCTCCAATTGATGATCTTTTCAGCAAGTGGAATGATGTTTGGGAGTAATAAGTTTCAGGCATTCAAAAGAACCATGAGAAGATTCTTCATGTGAGGGATGCAATGATAGAGCCAGCATTGAATCATTCAGATTTTACTCTATATAGCAGTGTGTTTTCTGCCTTTGGGCCTGAATACCTAGTGTGTTTTCGACCTTCTCTCTGAAGGTTCAGGATGTTTTTGACTTGCGGTTCAAAAGTTCTCTATGTTTTCAATCTTCAGTTTGAAAACCCTTTGTATTTTTGACCTTCAAGTACGCAACTCTGACCAAGTGGGTCCCAGTTTCTAGCGTCACCGTGGGGCTAGTCAGCAGTCAAGCAAACAACAAACCATCAACGGTCACAGTTAAAATAGTGAAAATGGTTTGTGGTGGCAGATAACACTTCGCGGTTGGTCGCATGATCGGATAGGCCTTCCTAGCCGCATGCGATCATGTGACAAACGGTCAAACAGAGGCTTTCAGCTCTGGTGGTGGGTCCTTGGGCGGTGACTTGTCTGATTTTCATTGGCCGGTGGGGTAATACATTGACAGTGGAGGTTCAGGTGGAAAGAAAAGTCAAAGACTGGAAAGATTAAATAAATGTGCCAACAGTGCAACTCGCGTATGTCAATAGTGGAGTCCACGTGTACCAATGATGAAACGGTCGCATGATCGCAAGAATTAAACAAATACTATGCGATCATGTGAAAAGTAAAAAGCACGGATTAGTGGGCCCTATCTCTCAGTGGGACCTGAGTCATGACATAGCAGGAATCCACGTGCACCAATCATAAAGCGGTCGCATGATCGCATAAATAAAATAACACCTATGCGATCATGCAACAACGTAAGTCACCGAAGATTTTTTATGGTAAAATAAGATCCTTCCAGGTGTCCAAGGCAGAGGCCGCACTTCATTAAAATGCATCTGACGGTCCTCGCAAAAGCACAACCCCTGCCAAATGCTTTTGAGATCATGCAAGATGCGTAGACGTGTCTCTCGGTGGGGCTGAAAGAGTTTGATCAAGATTCCAAATTGGTGGTTCCCACTTTATCGCTAAGCTGTGGGAGATTCATTGAGATCATGTGAGATGCGTACACGTGTCTCTTGGTGGGTCCGAAGGCATCTATATCAGGCAGCTCTCTGAAAGACAATCAATGATCCCTGCGAGCCAATCATAGTGTGGTCGCATGATCGCATGGATTAAAATATTACCATGAGATCATGTGAAAAGGTAAAAAGGGAACCTATGTACGTTAACAGCGCAGATGTGATAAAAATATAATATAAGTTTATTTAAAGTTGTCGCATGATCGCAAGAGTTGAAAAAGAGTCATGCGATCATGCGACAAGACTGTAAGTTAGCAGAACAAGAAGATGTGTGCATCTCAATAGCAGACAAAGTCATGAGATCATGCCGAATGTTTTAAAGCATCTGAAGGAGAGGATCAATGCCAATTGAAGATCGGGTTAGTTATTCTGCCTGAATTTGAATGATGACTTGACTCTGAGAAGCCTAATGGATTTGGCTTAAAAAGGAGATGAAGAGTCTCATAGTGACTTTTCAAGTTCTCAAATTGGAAGAGTTTGTCTCTTTATGCTTTGTCTCTTTGTATTCAAAGGAGAGGGAAGGTCATTAGCTCCTACAAGCCTGATGTATTGTAAAATCTATATATTCTATAGAGAGATTCAGTATGGGGGTTGACAAATTGGATATTGGAGCAAAAGTGATTCCATTTACTGAGCTTTATTTCTAGTTTTGTTCCATTTTAGTTAATCATCAGCATTTGAATAGAAAGGACAGTTATGTATGGAGCTGTGATTACATATTGAATTCCATTTCATGTATGTGGTTGCAGTAAGTAATTCCTTTTGCTTGTCATATGTAACTCTTCTCCTATTCATCCTGTTTGTTAGATTTAGTCTGGATAGAAAGTACAATTGTGTATGAAGCTATGATTTTCGCTTGGATTCCATTTCATGTCAGAGGTTGCAATGAGGGCAATTCCATTCGCTGTTCGTATATGATTCTGCTCCTATTCTCTCTAAGTAGAATTTGCATGATTAGAGTAGTTAGATTAAAGTTAGGAGATAGAATATATACCCTTACCTGAATTGTTTGTGTCTATGAGAAATTCAGTTAAAACACATCAGATACAACCTAGTGATCAGTTTAAAAACATATTCATTGAACACCATACACAATCAAGGAGTTGTACCTATTAATTTAGAGGGTAGTGATTGAAGATATACACTAACCCAATTGTTGGTAACATCCTTTTGTTCTCTTACCTTGGGTGATTTGGGAGTCAAAGATTGAAAATCTTAGAAGAGGACAAACTATTAACCAACAGTTTTTGGCGACTCTGCTGGGGAGGACTTTAGAAAGAAGGAAAAATTAAAAGTTTTTCTTAGAATTTTAGGCACCCTGGATTCCAAATTTACCAGGAGTGCGAAACAGAAGGGAAAGATTGATCCGGTCTATGAAGAACTCAAAGTGGTCAATTTCCCTATCCTTGAAGATATTTTCAAGAAAGGAAGAACAAAGGCAAGGGAAACTGAAAATAAGAAGCCTACTGATTTTCAGTCATCTACAGTATTTCCTTTGAGACCAAAAAGAAGCAAGTCTTCTGCTCCTCCTATTGGTAGAATTCTTATTTCTACCACTTGAAATTCATTGTTATTGCACTGTATTGCACTTCCCCTCTTAGTTTCAATTTAGGCAGTTGCACAAAATACAAGGCTAGCAACTATGGCTGTTCCTTGGGGAAATGCTATTGAGCCATTGAATCTTACAGCAAATCATGACTTGCCAAAGGCCTCCAGAAAGAATTTCCCTAGATTCAATGGTGATGGCTTAGTGTCAGCTGAACAACATCTAAGTGCTTTCCAGAAAGCATGTAGTGTGATGAATCCTTAGCATGAGGATGTTGCAGTCAAGATGTTTGTGGATACTTTGGTGGATGATGCAGTAGATTGGTTCCAGGATTTACCCACAGGCTGTATTACTAGTTGGAATGCCATGAAACAGAGATTTGAAGGAAGATACAAGAGCACTAAAGATGCTCAGGTTCTCTTGTTACAATTAGCCCAAATTAAGAAAGAACCATCCATCTCTATGAGAGATTTTAATGCAAAATTTAATAAACTTATTAAAAGGATACCAGCTGCAAGTGCTCCAACAGGAGACAATCATAAAACTTTCTACATCAGTTCTATGCCTCCTGAACTTGGTTATCAACTAAGAAGGGCTAATGTGGCCACTTTACAAGCCGCACAAACTCTTGTAGTAGAGATGGAGGATGACATGATAGCCTCTGGGAAATGGAAGAAAGAGTATCATACTGGATCTTCAAGCAATACAACAAGTACTTCAAACAGTACTGAGGCTATGTTACAAAAGTTGTCCAATGAGTTGATTACATTAAAGAAACAAGTTGTTAGACCAGCTCATTCATTATATCAGCCTTATCAAGAAGGACCAAGATATCAAGGTGGAAATAAGAACTTGTAGCTCCCTGCCCCTCAGCAAAGATTAACTATTGAAGCTCCTCCTAAAGGTCAAACTTCTTGTGCCTTTCATCTTAGAGCAGATCATGATGGTAATACCTGTGAAGACATGATCAGATATTTATAGATGAGAGGAGAAGAAGTGCAAAGAATTGAATATCTGGAAGATGATGATGATCATGCTCCTCATGGAGACTCCGTAAATTTGTATTGTGAGTATGAATCAGATTCAAAAAATGGAGGAAATTGTTTTTCCACCTTGGAAGAACCTTAGCTGACTGTGATGACTAGAGGTCAGAAAAATAAAGGTCAGGTTCCCAATGCTGCTCCTGTCAAGAGTCAAGCACCTTCCCACAAGGCAGATAGGAATGATAATTCAGCATCAAGTTCTTCACAAAAGGAGCAAAAAGATAAGTTGTCTCACTCTTTTGATATTATTCAATTTTGTGAAGAAAGTAAAATTCAAATATCCCCTATAGATTATTTGAAATCACATCCTGACCAACTCCAAAGATTGATAGATCACTGTAAAAATGGAGGAAATTTTCATGTCAATTCTAATGTTAGTGATAAAAGTCAAATTAATACCAATGAAGGGAATCCACAAGATGAAGATCTCTCAATTCCTAGGCTATTCCAAGAGAAGGAATCTGTGATCCATGCTACTTGTTCAGATTTGAAACCAGAGCCTTTTTATGTGTCTCTTTTTATTAATGGCAATAGATTAAGCAATTACATCATAGACTCTGGAGCATCAGATAATGTAATGCCTGCACCAGTTGCTAAAGCCCTAGGGTTGCCTTTGACCAAAGTCTTTGGTAAATGTTATTCTATGGATGTTAAGCAAGTGCCTTTAATTGGTCAAATCAAAGATGCTCAGGTTGCCTTAGCTGCCTATCCCTCTAAAAGATTGAAGCTCACAATCCTTGTTGCTAATATCCCTGAGAGTTATGGAATGCTACTTAGTAGAAGTTTCTGCAAAGACTTGGGAGGAGAAATCAAGTTAGATTGGACATCTGCCTATATTCAAGTAGGAGATAAAAAGGTGAAGTTGGAACCGGAAGGAAAAGAAAAATTTACTGTATTAAAGTCAGATGATCCTAAGTCACAAATTCTTTATCAAGAAATGTAATTTGGAAACTATATGATATCCTATAATGGCCCTGATGTTCAAGAAGAGATAGAAGAAGCAAAAACTGAGCAATTATGGACATTATAGTTTGATGGAAGTTGTGCCAAGGCTGGTTCAGGTGCTGGAATAGTTTTGATGGCCCCTAATGGAGAAATTACTTGCTTGGCTTATAAATTGAATTTTAAAAATACCAATAATACTGCAGAATATGAGGCCCTTCTCCTTGGTATAGAGGCAGCTAAACAAAAAGGAGTTAAATTGCTCAAAGTTCAAGGGGATGCTGAATTGGTGGTGAGACAAGTAAGAAATCAGTACTTTGTAAAAAATAATAGATTGAAAAATTATAGAAATAAAGTATGGGATGAAATAGAAAGTCTAGATGCCTTTTCAATAATTTTGGTCCCAAGAGATCAAAATTCCAAGGCTGATTCTCTAGCAGTTTCTGCATCTCTACTCTTGCCTCATCCTGACTTCATGAATCAAGTATACAGAATGGAGGTCCTATTCAGACGTAAGGTGCCTAATAATGAAGAATCTTGGCAAGTATTTGAAGATGACAAGCATATTCATCAGTTTCTAGAAGGAACAGGCCCCTTTACCAATATGTGTTTTGAAAATGACAAAGAAGAGTAGTCACCAATTGACGAAGAAGAATTAAAATCAATTATCATTCAATTGAAAGAAAATAGAATTCCTTCTCATTTTGTGTCATTAGAAAAACTCTTTGATAAACATGATGCCTATATAAGGAGAGAGAGAGATAAGAAAGAAAAAACTTGTGGAGAATTTGATGGGATCAACATAGGAACTGAGGACAGTCGTAAAATGATCAACATTGGAAAATGTTGCACTCTTGAGGAAAGAACAAAAATCAAAGAATTGTTGATTGAATTCCAAGATGTTTTTGCTTGGAGCTATGAGGATTTAAAGAATTTTATGAATGGAAAATTCAGACATACTATCCCTCTTAAATCTGGAGCATCACCTATCAAACAAAAATAGAGAAATTATAATCCTCTGGTGGATGGGGCAATTTTCAAAGAAATAGATAAAATGCTGAAAGCTAAGATCATTTATCCCATCCATCATTCCATTTGGGTAGCAAACATTGTTCCTGTGAGGAAAAAGAATGGAGAAATAAGGATTTGTGTTGATTTTAGAAATCTAAACCAAGCTTCCCTCAAGGATAACTATGCTCTACCAAACATGGATCATTTGTTGCAAATTGTTGTAGGGTCAGAGATGATGTCCATGTTAGATGGTTTTTTAGGATATAATCATATACAAGTAGATGAAGTAGATAAGTATAAAATAGCTTTCACAATACCTTGGGGCACATTTGCTTATAATAGAATGCCTTTTGGGTTAATTAATGCAGGTGCAACCTTTCAAAGGACTATGATTTATCTTTTGGTGATCTTAAAAATAAAATTACTGTGATCTACCTTGATGACTTGACTATTTTGTCCAAGAAGAGGAAAGATCAACTAGGAGATCTGACCAAGGTTCTGCAAAGATGTAGAGATCAAGGCATATCCTTGAACCCAAAGAAATCAGTGTTTTGTGTCACTGAAGGTAAGCTTCTTGGTCACATTGTTTCTCAAGAAGGAGTCAAAATTGATCTTGATAGAGTTAAAGCCATTCAGCAATTAAGTTTACCTTTGAGTAAGACTGGTGTTAAATCCTTCTTTGGACAAGTGAATTTTCTGAGAAGATTTGTACTTGATTTTTTTGAGATTGTGCAAAGCATAGTTGACATGATGAAAGGAAATCAAACATTTAAGTGGACTAATGATGGTAAAAGAGATTTTAAGGATATAAAGAATGCCATTGCAAATGCTCCTGTCTTGGTTCATCCTGATTATACTAAAGAGTTCATTATATACTGCTATGCATCTGAACACACCATGTCAGCAATATTAATGCAAGAGAATAAGGAAGGTATACAAACTCCTATTTCCTTCATGAGTATGCCCTTAAAGAATAAAGAGCTGAAGTATTCTCAAGTTGAAAAGCATGCTTATGCAGTGGTGAGAGCATTAACGAATTTCAGATTTTATATCTTGCATTCACATTCAATCATCCATGTGCCTGATGCTGTTGTAAAAAGTGTGTTAACATAGCAAGATGTTGGATGTAACAATAGAGGAGCTTGGATTGCAAAGGTCCAAGAGTATGATATAGATGTTAGGCCAACAAAAATCATAAGAGGGAATGCTCTTTGCAGAGCCATAGCAGAGAATCAGCAAGCTGAAGAAGATGATCACAGAGTGCTCATGGTAAGTCTGCAAGATCCTTGGTTCTCAAACATTGCATATTTTTTGACTTATGGTGAATGTCCGGATGGATTAATTGCTAAACAAAAGAGGAATTTAAAAAATAAAGCCTTGAAGTATGTTATACATGATGATGTTTTATATAAGAAAGCAATTGATGGTACTTTCTTGAGATGTGTTGATAAAGATCAGCAGGAAAAGTTATTGAAATCTTTCCATGATGAAGCATGTGGAGGTCACTTCTCATCCACTGTGATAGCTTTCAAGATTCTAAGGTAGTGCTATTATTGGCTTGACATGTTCAAAGACTCATATAATTGGGTTGCAAATTGTGAGAAGTGTAGGATGTTTGTAGGCAAACCACAGCTAGCTGCATTACCCCTGAAACCGGTGGTGATAGATGCTCCTTTTTAGTAGTGGGGTTTGGACTTTGTAGGACCTATCAATCCTCCTTCAAGTCAAGGACATTCGTACATCTTGACTACCACTGATTACTTCAGCAAGTGGGTGGAAGCTAAACCAATGAAGAAGACTACTTCAGAAGTAGTATGTGAATTCATTAAAGAACAAATACTGGTAAGATTTGGAGTTCCCACAAAATTGATATTGGATAATGCTTCTTACTTTTCATCCTAAAAAATGGTTTTCTTTTGTTATGATCATGGGATTCAAATAGGACACTCTTCTGATTATTTTCCTCAAGGTAACGGGCAGGCTGAGTCAAGTAATAAAAATCTGATTAATATTTTGAAGAAGTTAGTTGCTGATAATCAGAGAGATTGGCACAAAAAGATATATGATGCTCTTTGGGTAGATAGAACCACCCCTAAAAGAGCCATTGGTATTTCTCCTTTTGAGTTGGTGTATGGAGTAGAGGCCAACTTGCCATTGCCATTAGAACTTGCTGCTTGTAAACTGAAAACAACAATTGAGGATAATGTTTTCAAGGATGGATTGGAAAAAAGGATCCTATAATTGACTAAGCTGTAGGAAGAAAGGGAAGATATGGTTGATAGGATCACTGAACATCAGAACCGAGTCAAGAAGCTATTTGACAAAAGGGCAAGGCCAAGAAAATTCATGGAAGGTGATATGGTGCTGTTGTGGGATAAGAGACATGAACCTAAAGGAATGCATTCTAAGTTTCAATCCTTGTGGAAAGGTCCATTCCAGATTGTGCAAGTGAATCAGAATAACTCATTCAGATTGGCATATCCTTCCGGAGAGTCCCTACCAGGTTCCTATAATGGGTAGGATTTGAAGCTATACCAGATGCATAATTGAAGAGAAGGTAACCCCTGCGAAGTAGTTAGTTAGGTAGGTTTTCTTTTTTGTCTTAGTTTAGTGGTTGTCTTTCATTTTGCTACTATTTTGCTTAAGTTTTGTTTCTCCTTGTCAAGTTGTCAATTATTTTGTGGAACCAGAGATTGCTAGAGTTCTTTTAAGCATTGTAATGTTTAAATCCCCAGTCGGAGCCAGCTGTTGCCCCACTTTTCACCCCCTAACCATGCTGTTAAAAGTGGAAGTATTTGATGTCAAGTCAGAGTTAGTCACATTTGAGTCTAAGTCTAGGTTTCCTTCAGGATAGGTTGTCCTTGTCAGGTTTCCCTACCATTGCCTTCTTCTTTTCAAGCTGGGTGGGTTATTTGGAAGTCTTATCATAATGGGTAGGTGATAAACCCCAACTTGGCAAGGATATCGTGCTCCAATTGATGATCTTTTCAGCAAGTGGAATGATGTTTGGGAGTAATAAGTTTCAGGCATTCAAAAGAACCATGAGAAGATTCTTCATGTGAGGGATGCAATGACAGAGCCAGCATTGAATCATTCAGATTTTACTCTATATAGCAGTGTGTTTTCTGCCTTTGGGCCTAAATACCCAGTGTGTTTTTGACCTTCTCTCTGAAGGTTCAGGATGTTTTTGACTTGCGGTTTGAAAGTTCTCTATGTTTTCGATCTTTGGTTTGAAAACCCTTTGTGTTTTTGACCTTCAAGTGCGCAACTTCGACCAGGTGGGTCCCAGTTTCTAGTGTCGCTACGGGGCCAGTCAGCAGTCAAGCAAACAACAAACCGTTAGAAGTCATAGTTAAAATAGTGAAAATGGTTTGCGTTGGTAGATAACACTTCGTAGTTGGTCGCATGATCGCATAGGCCTTCCTAGCCACATGCGATCATGCGACAAACGGTCAAATAGAGGCTTTCAGCTCTGGTGGTGGGTCCTTGGGTGGTGACTTGTCCAGTTTTCATTGGCCGATGGGGTAATACATTGATAGTGGAGGTTTGGGTGGAAAGAAAAATCAAAGATCAGAAAGATTAAATAAATGTGCCAACAGTGCAACCTGCGTACGTCAATAGTGGAGTCCACATGTACCAATGATGAAATGGTTGCATGATCGTAAGAATTAAACAAATACTATGCGATCATGTGAAAAGTAAAAAGCACAGATTAGTGGGCCCTATTTCTCAGCGGGACCTGAGTCATGACATAGTAGGAATCCACATGCACCAATCATAAAGCGGTCGCATGATTGCATAAATAAAATAACACCTATGTGATCATGCAACAACCTAAGTCACCGAAGATTTTTGATGGTAAAATAAGATCCTTCCACGTGTCCAAGGTAGAGGCTGCACTTCATCAAAATGCATCTAACGGTCCTCACAAAAGCGCAACCCCTGCCAAATGCTTTTGAGATCATGTGAGATGTGTACATGTGTCTCTCGGTGGGGCCAAAAGAGTTTGATCGAGATTCCAAATCGATGGTTCTTGCTTTGTCGCTAAACCATGGGAGATTCATTGAGATCATGTGAGATGCGTACATGTGTCTCTCAGTGGGTCCGAAGGCATCTATATCAAGTGGCTCTCTGAAAGACAATCAACGATCCCCACGAGCCAATCATAGTGCGGTCGCATGATTGCATGGATTAAAATATTACCATGAGATCATGTGACAAGGCAAAAAGGGAACCTATGTACGTTAACAACATAGATGTGATAAAAATATAATATAAGTTTATTTAAAGTTGTCGCATGATCGCAAGAGTTGAGAAAGAGTCATGCGATCATGTGACAAGACTGTAAGTTAGCGGAACAAGAAGATGAGTGCATCTCAATAGCAGACAAAGTCATGAGATCATGCTGAATGTTTTAAAGTATCTGAAGGAGAGGATCAATGCCAGTTGAAGATCAGGTTAGTTATTATGCCTGAATTTGAATGATGACTTGACTCTAAGAAGCCCAATGGATTTGGCTTAAAAAGGAGATGAAAAGTCTCATAGTGACTTTTCGAGTTCTCAGATTGGAAGAGTTTGTCTCTTTATGCTTTGTCTCTTTGTATTCAAAGGAGAGGGAAGGTCATTAGCTCCTACGAGCCTGATGTATTGTAAAATCTATATATTCTGTAGAGAGATTCAGTATGGGGGTTGGCAAACTAGATATTGGAGCAAAAGTGATTCCATTTACTGAGCTTTATTTCTTGTTTTGTTCCATTTTAGTTAATCATCTGCATTTGAATAGAAAGGATAGTTATGTATGGAGCTGTGATTACATATTGAATTCCATTTCATGTCTATGGTTGCAGTAAGTAATTCCATTTGCTTGTCTTATGTAACTCTTCTCCTATTCATCCTGTTTGTTAGATTCAGTCTGGACACAAAGTACAATTGTGTATGAAGTTGTGATTTTCACTTGGATTCCATTTCATGTCAGAGGTTGCAGTGAGGGAAATTCCATTTGCTGTTCATATATGATTTTGCTCCTGTTTTGTCTAAGTAAAATTTGCATGATTAGAGTAGTTAGATTAAAGTTAGGAGATAGAATATATACCCTTACCTAAATTGTTTGTGTCTATGAGTAATTCGGTTAAAACACATCAGATACAACCTGGTGATCAGTTTAAAAAAATATTCATTGAACACCATACACAATCAGGGAGCTATACCTGTTAATTTAGAGGGCAGTGATTGAAGATATACACTAACCCAATTGTTGGTAACATCCTTTTGTTCTCTTACCTTGGGTGATTTGGGAGTCAAAAATTGAAAATCTTAGAAGAGGACAAACTATTAACCAACACAATGCCAATGGGGGAGATTTTTAGGAATGAATGCTGAATGTTTGGCAGCCATTCTGTAGTATTTGTTGTTGCATTCATGACTATGATTGTCATTGATGTCAACACAGTGATTTACTGAAGACTTGCAGAGAAGCAGACAAAGTTTGGATTAGTGCACGTGGGTTATTGTAGCTGCAGCTATGTGATGTTGAGGTTATATTCTTTGATATGTTATATGTCTATGGTTAAGAGTGCAGATAGTAATTCATTTATTCTTAGAAGTTATGATCATTTTGGTGGAAGCAGTATTCAGGCAGTGTTCTTGAGTAGCACTTTGTGGAAATCCGATGATATCTCCTAATCGGGATGGAATCTAGTTTTGTATAGTTAAAGAGAAGTTGGAGATACATTGATAGTGACATGGATGATAGCACAAAATTCAAGGTCGCATGAGTGAAGATTTATTTTATTTGGAAGTCGACAGTTTTGTGTAATTTTGATGTAGCGTGTGGAAACTTTTATTTTGTAATTGTATGCCAACTCATTTGTAATTATTTGAGTGTGGTATAAAGGAAGGAATGTATTTCTTTGTTGAATATAGTTGTGATGAAGTTTTAGTGATGATGTGTGATGTGACATGCATGAAGTGAAGAAAAGAGCTAAGTATGGAAGTGAATTTGTGAAGGAAGACATGCGAAGTACATAGATCTGAAATTGAGATATGATGTATCAGTGAGTGTGGTTTGGCATAGTCAAAGAAGAGGTAACATATTATTCTGTTGAGTAATGCAAAGATTATTTGGACATTGTGTTCAGTGATCTTAGCTTGAAGCTATTTGGGCAGTGGATCCTTCTATCTTCCATAACTCTTAATAGGGTTAGAATCTTTTAACAGAAATTCAAAATCTCCTAACAAGGATTCATATGTACTAAATGTATTTCATAAGACTCCTAACAGAGTCCATCCTCTCACAAGGAATATTCATATTAGTGCATCTTTTGTGGACATCATTCCCACTGGGGTTTACTCTTTGATCAAGAGGTTCCCTAGTCAACATATCTTGTGTTATTGTGTTATCATGTATGGATATCTTTTTGTGGTTGGTAATGATATTGCTTATATGGTTTAATGCTATTGAAGATGATAAAAGTTATAATTATCTGATAACTAATTCACCCCCCCCCTCTCATTTATCTTGGTGGACTTTACTTTCTAACATAACATACATTAAGCTCCCTATAGCTGAAGCATAAGGTACCTTGGACATTTTAGCCTCCTCTTCTGGTGTTTTTGGACACATCTCCTTAGTTAATTTCAAATGACTAGGTAAAGGTGTGCTAACAACTTCAGTATTCTCCATAGAGAAACATTGCAACACCTTCTCATTATAATCAGCCTGAGATAAAGTCAATGGGGGAGTATTTGTAGCCATTCTGTAGCAGTTGTATGTTGCATTCATGATTGTGATTGTCATTGATGTCAACACATTGATCTACTGAAGATTAGCAGAGAAGCACAAAGTGTTTGAATTAGCACACATGGGATATTGAAGTGAATAGGATAAAATATGGATGGGGTCCTAGAACAATGGTTTGCACATAAAAGAGACCCCAAAGCCAATATTTTACACATACATTTGAATTGTATTGATATGGAAAGTAAATGTAGATGATTAATATTAAAATTAAGAAAAAAAGGTACTTACCTCCGAAAAGAACCTATTGAAAAACCCTATCAGACAGTTTTAGAAACTATTGATTTTTGCAACCTTAAATCAAAATTGCGAGATCTACAAAACCCAAAAATATTTTTTTGATCTAAGGGAGGTCATCCTAGACCTAGATAGCAGGGCAAGGTCTTACCCCGGGGTAGGATCCTGCTCCCCATAGCTCCGATGGAAATTCTGTTCACGAATCTTGAAAGTTCGGCAAAAAGGGTATCCAGATCTGCACTTTAATTCATTTTCTCACACCTGTACCTGCAAGAAAAATGGTTTTTTTGTTTGGATGAGGGTTTTACCTTAGTCAAACCATGATTTGGAATCAACCTTAATAATAGAATTGAGATAGAGAATGCTAGCAAGTAGTAGAAGTAGATCTAACAATGAAGCTATGAAATTCAATAGATATGTAATTGTATTTGAAATGTAAACAAGTATGTTGATATGAAATCTTGGACATAACATTAACAAATGTAAATCAAAACCTCCATGATTGTGTGCTTAGAATCCACCTTGAGAAGAATGAATAGATCTTGAAGATGAACAAAGAATCTTGAAGGAAGATCACACCACCATGATGGCTAGATCTAGGGTTTTGAATGATGAATCTTGAATGCTTGAACCAAATCCCTTCAAAGGCTTGAATGCTTGAATCCTTGATCTTCAATGGAGAACTTGAATGAAGAAGAAGACTTGAATGCTTCCTTGAAAATGCTTGATGAAATGCTTGCTTGATCTTGCTTGAGAGCTTGAGAGATTATGAGAGATGAGACACTTGATTGAGAGATGGAGAAAATGAGAGAGGAAGGCCTCCTTTTATAGTGATCTAGGGCACAAATTTCCAGAGAAGGCTGACATTGGAGAATTAAATCTCAATTAACCTTAACCCCTAGAAATAGACCTAGATTAAATGCAATTTAAGAGTTTACCATTCTAAAACTTGAAATAGCCGACCCGAAAGCAAGAAAATAAAACTTTCTGAAACCTAACATCCCAAAAATTCTAGAATTTGAAAATTGGACATGGGGTTAGAGATGAGGTAGTCTCTACCCTAGGTCAGGGATGAGGTCTTCCTTGACCCTCCAGGTCATCCTTGACCCAGGAAGTCAAAATATTTAGATTCTCAGAGAAATTCTATCAGAAAGAGGTTGGAAATAGGGAGAGAGAAGCAGAACAAGGGGGAAACAACTAGATCCATGCAAAGACCCAATAAAGGTGCTTGACATGACCCCATACCACTTACTCAAAGGGCTAAATTCTCTTAACATGGAAGCGCTTCCATTTTAAGATGATACATTAAGCCCCCACTTTAGCAAGAGTATGGACTCGATGCAAACTCTTGGTAAAGAAGATGAAAGAAAAGATCCAAGTGGATTCGCAATGAGATAAAATAACACTTAGCTAAGGACACAAACCCCAAAGCTAAGGATTATAAATCAACATACATGCACGAGAGTGCGAAAAGAGAAAACCAAAAGAATAGGGGTTAGTACAAACCCAAATCAACTAGTAGAGGAAACCTTGCTAAGAAATATTTCCTATACTAATATCATATTTGGAAAGCTACCATAAAAGCATAAATGATTACATAAGAAAAACAAGAGCAACGCTATAAATAACATAGCTTCATGATCTAGTCCTACTAGCATGAAAGAGAAAAGAGAGAAAAGAGAAAATGATTACCTCGCCCAGTAATATGCCCACCTTACCGTGAATCACCAAGGGAGGGAGAGCCCAACAAGTAGAAAAACCCAATAGTTCACCCAAAAAATGTGCTTTGTAATTGTAATGCATCTTGTGATAGCTTCTGGAATACTCATAGATCCACCTTCTTGTATCATTATGAATATGAAATGTGTGTCTCCTTAGGATTTAGCAACTTATGTGTGTTACCTTCGGAAGATTTAGCATATTGAAAATGTGTGTCTCTTTAGGATTTAGCAACTTATGTGCATTACCTTCTGAGATTTAGCATATTTGAAATTGGAAATGCATGTCTCTTCAGGATTTAGCAACTTATGTGCATTACCTTTTGAGATTTAGCATGCTGCAAAACAAAAGGTTAGAACAAAAATACATAATATAGAATGAGGGAGGCCGTATATATGCCCCTTAAGATGGAAAAAACATACTATTTTGACATGTTAAGGAAAGAAAAAGAACAAGGATAAAGCCTTCTTCAACATCAAGACAATATCCATAGACAACAACTAGTCCAAGCCAAGAAGGTCACAGCTCCTATGAGGCCATGGAAGGGACGAATGCAAAGATATCATGCAAGAAGTGAAAAAGTAACCCTTGTGAGGGATACAACACTATTCAGCTTCCAAGGTGAGAGATTTATCCACCATGTAAAACCAATGTCAAACAATGAAATAGGTTATGATCAAGGACAAAGATCCTCAATGCAAACCAAAATTTTCATGTATGATTGGATATCACATAATAGATAGATACTACTTAACCAAGGGAAAAGTGGATCCCAGAAAGATAGAAAAGAAGATGGCATCCTTTCCCCCCAAGCGTAGGAAAAAATATGGAAGGGGACTTATTATATCACTCACAACACTATAAAAGACAAAGAGTCCCCAAGTATTAGGCTAACATTGTTTACATAATGTGGAGCTCCATAATAGGAACATAAATGTTATTTAGAGAAAAAAAGATTGAAATACAACTCATTGCTACATGATATATAAATTGTTGGCATTAAGCAGAATTGCCACTAGTGACAACACTTATTTGCGTTCACAGTGCAAACCGAGCAGACAGTGCAAACCGAGCAAACAGTGCAAACCGAGCAGACAGTGCAAACCGAGCAAACAGTGCAAACTGAGCAGACAGTGCAAATTGAGCAAACAGTGCAAACTGAGCAGACAGTACAAACCGAGCAAATAGTGCAAACCGAACAGACAGTGCAAACCGAGCAGACAGTGCAAACCGAGCAAACAGTGCAAACCGAGCAAACAGTGCAAACCGAGCAAACAGTGCAAACCGAGGAAGTTAGTACAAACCGAACAGGACAATGTAAACCAAGTAACATCATGTCTACCGAGTCACCAGTATTTACCGAGTTCAAAACCTACCGAGTGATCAGTATGAACCGTGCCTTCACTTCTACCGAGTGCATGACGATGCCGAGTAATGCAGTGGACTCCGAGTATCAGAAAGTCACCGAGTCAGTTTGCAGGAACCGTGTAACCATACTTGGGCCGACTTAGTAGCACTTATGTTTATTTGTCAAGCCGACTGTGTAATTGTAATTGTAATTAATTGTTTAAGACTTGTATATAAACAATGTTGTAAAAATGTAAAGATGTATGAATGATGAAACATATGTGAAAAAGAGAAAGAAAGGTAGAGATAAGCGAATTACAGAAGGCTTCAGAAGTATAAGGAACAGCAAAGACAAATTCATCACAGAAGGTGATCAGTACATCAGCGAATCTCAATCAGCAATCCAGTTGCAAAGCCAGAGATCTACTGTTTCATTCTAACAGGTGAATCAGTACTAAATCCTTTAACCGGGTAGACTTAATAGTCTTTTGTAAAATCTCTTTACCGAGTGCATACTTCATTGTATGTTTTGTAAATCCTTTAACAGGGTGGATTTAGCAATCCTTATTGCTCCTAACAGGGCAGATCATCAGAAGTGATCAAATTGTAAGCCTTAACCGGCCAACTTTATTCTACAGTATTAAAGCTTTGTGGGTTTCATCCCCACCCCAGTTTTACTTTCTTTTGGAAGGTTTTTGGGTAACCAAATCTATGTGTCATTATTGTGAATGCTTTTAAGTTTCATGCTTTCTGTATGCAAAAGGTTAAAAGTGAATTACATGTTAATACTTCAGTAATAGGAAGAAAATTTGGAGTTACTGATTCACCCCTCCCCTCTCAGTAACTCGGTTAATTCCTGAATATTTCCAACAATTGGTATCAGAGCAGCATTGGTTCTCAAGATAAAGCTTAACTAGCTTGAGCAAAGATCCAGGACAATGGAGGTATTCAAACTGAACAAGGTGATTGAAAATGAAAAGCTAGATCTGGAAATGGCCATAGCTAAACTCAAAGAAGCAAAAGAACATCTTTCCCAATCCCTAAGAAGAAGGAAGGAACTTGCAAATCAGATGAATGATCAGAATTACATTGAAAAAAAGATTGAAGATCTTTTTCCCTCAAATAACTCAGATGAAGCAAACAATGCTGTCAAAGAACTCCTAGAAAAGAATGGGTCTCTACAGGAAGAAGTGAGAAAATTGAAAAGAGAACAAGAGCTACACTCTACAAGATTCTGTGAGATCTTGGAACAAAGAAACAAGTTGAAAGATGAATTAGATGGAAGAAACATTGAAGTCCAAAATAAAACCCTTCAACTAGAAAACCTAATTGATCAGATCTCTCATACAAATGAAGAAATTCTAAATCTAAGATCAGAAATAGAAAACACAAGAGAAGAACTAAGATCTGAAAAGGAAATCAATCTAAGATTGGTGGATGACCTAAACGCTGAAAAACAAATCAATGAAGGAATGCTGAAAAGTCAAGAAGACTTGAATCAGCTGTATGAGCGAAATCTTCATAGGCAAAAAGGAAAAGCAGGACTTGGATACAAAGGAGAAGGCGAATCCTCTAAGAAAGGTACTCAAAGAAATCAAAAACCTACTTGTAATCATTGTGGTAAAATAGGACATACTTCAAATAAATGTTGGAATAATGAAAAAGCAGAATTCAATGAAAAATGTTACAACTGCAATCAACCTGGTCACAAAGCAAATGAATGCAGGGAAAAACCTAGATTCAGAGGTAATTGTCACAAGTGCAACAAACAAGGTCACATGGCATCCGAGTGCAGATCCAAGACATTTAATCCAGCAGAACAAATTATGAAAGCAATGTTTGGATGGGACTACAACACCTGGTGTAGATGTCATTACTATGGAGAATATGGACACATTGGCATGAATTGCATAAAACATCATCTAAGGAAAAGAGATACTACCGTAAGATGCTTCAAATGCACTAAACTGGGTCACATAGCCAGAAACTGCATGAATGTTAGTGAAGTTGAAGATGGAAAGAAGAATGAAGCAACTAAGGTCAGGAAACAGGTAAGACAAAAATGGATTCCTAAAGCTACCGAGCAATCCACTCCAAGTAATGGAATGGATGGCTCTACCGACTCAAACTAAATTTCCAAGAAAGCACTGGAATTGTATTCTCATAGACCAATCTCAAGCAGTTCCAGAACCCAAAAAAAAAAGATCTAAATCAGCATGTAAGATGCAGTGAGATCACAGGGAGGTCGGTATCAGTCTTTACCGAGCAAGGTCGGTACCCGTCTTTACCGAGTGAGGTCAGAGCAATATGAATTCCCGAGTTCACCGAGTTGCGAAGTCTTTACTAAGCAATTAATTCTTAGTGGATGACAGTCTGTCAGAATTCATACCCTAATTTGAAATGAGCATTAATGACAGAGTTGTAAACAAAAAGCAAGTAATCGAACTCATTCTTCACCGCGAACCTTTAGCACTTTGAGAGCAGAAAATTTCAAAAGCAACCCAGTGATTCAATACTTTTTCGAAAGGAATTTTCTGTGAGCTACCATGGCATCATCCAGCACTTCAGTGAAGAAAGGATCTGATATGTTAGTCCAAGGAGAATGGAAACCACCAGATTTCAAGATCGTGCCCGCAATTGCAGCAGCCCTAGATCTGAACGGAGCTCAATCTCAGATTCCTCCTAAGGTACTGCTTATTAACGATATCCGCAATCATTTCAACTGTTCTATTCATGAAATGGGGAACCTAGAACTAGATATTATGTGTGAAGAACTATGTGTGGATGGTATTCTGAAACCCGAGCACAAACATCTGGAAGATAAAGGTTTAGTTCACATTGCACATCTACCTCGAAACTTTTGAGATAAATGGGTTAGGTACATTGTCAGCCGAGTACATGATGGCAAGATTTGGCTTGAGCAACCTATTGAGATTACAAAGAAGATGATTCATCAAGTCATCGGTCTTCCTATGTTGAACAAAGCTAAAACTACCAAAACCCTAGGTCGGACGGAACTAGAGAAGAAAACCCTAGCCGAGTGGGATGGTAGAGGCATGAAAGTTAGCAGCATTATCGACGCTGAACTGAAGTTTGGTACACACATCATTGCCCATAAGATTTACAGTTCTAGTCGACAGAACAGTGTCTCCTGTGAAGCTATTGACCTAGCATACAAAGTGGTCAAGAACAACTTAACATTTGACCTAGCAGACTTATTGTTAAAGCAGTTTAATAAAAACATGGAAAGCATTAAAACTTCCAAGAACAATCCATGTAAGTTTGGATCCTTATTGGTCTGTTTATTCTTCTATGTTCTGAAATTCTTCCCTTCTAAAGGAAAAGTTGTATGGAGAAAAGATGTGCCAGTCCTCTATGAAATAAATGAATACATCTCAGAAATGGGTGAGAATTTTGAAAGCATCATGGACAATTATTTTGAGTCTTTCAAAGAGAAAATGAATGACAGATTTCGGATTCCATAGAAGTTGGTGGAAGATTACAAAGACGACATTTGTTTTATGGTGGATTGTGATAATGTATATATTCAAGCAGTTAAACCAAGGACTGTATATGTAAAACCTCTTCCTTATGAGGTAAATATTGATGAAACCAAGGATATCATTGAAGCTCTTCTTAATCAGCCTGTCAATCCCAAAGCTCCATATTTTGGAACATATGATGAAGCTAAGGTGAGAATTGAACTAAGCATAAAGCTTCCACAGGCGGTAAACAAAGGAAAGAAGAGGATAGCCAAAATGCAAATGATAACCGAGGACAAAGAAGAAAAAGATGAAGAAGAAGAGGAAAAGGATGAGAAAACAGAGGAACCAAAACCTGCAAAGAAGAAAGGAAAGGTATTTATTACTAAGGCACCTAAGCCTCCTACTGCTGTATTTACAAGGAGAAATACAAGAGGCAAGGCAGAAAAGGTAGATAAAGACATAGTATTCAAAAGGCCTCCTCTAAGCCTTCAAGAAAAGCTCAAACTCTTTAGAGACGGATCAGGATCTGGAGTAAGTAACATAAAATCCTTAAGATATGAAACCAGATCGGAAATAGAACAGAAGGAAATAGAAGATGCTCTTATTGAGAAGATGGGACAGTGGAAATACTCTCCTGAAGAAATTGCCCCACAGGTTCCAGCAGTTCTATTGAATCCAATAAAAATGAGATGGAGTAATGCAAGGAAAACTGTGATAGATATATTTGATCAAAACCTGAGACAGTTGATGCCGAGCTTGAAAAATGATGAAGTAAAGAAGGCATTAAAAGAAAATGAAAATAAGATGACATTGAAGTTCAATACTTGTTTGATTTTGATCAACAATATTGAATCGGTTGTGAAGGCTGCAAATGCTACATGGAAGAACATATACCACCTTCACCAACCGAGTATTGAAACAGTCATAATAAAATATATTGAAGATGACAGTGATGAACAAGAAGAAGACACTGAGGTAGATGATACTGTGAGGATAGCAGCAGAAGTCATTGCATCCCTTCCTACCTCTCCAGTGAAAGTTTCTACATCCAGCCCGGAGACACCTTCAAGCATGGTTGTGACAACTTCCACATTTGTCCAATCATCCCTAGCAACAACAGAAGCAGCTACCATTTCTTCTACCGAGCTGCAGTCTGCTGCACCATCAAGTTTTCCAGCAGTAAGTTTTCCAATTTTTGAATCTTCAAGTGTAAATATTTTAAGCTCTCCAGTAGAAAGTATACCAGTATCTATAGCCAGCCCTACTTTATCTACTATCACTACTACCAAAGCATTAAGTTCAGATAAGCCTAAGGCTCTACCGAGTATAAAATTTTTGGGTAAGAATATAGTAGAGGATATAGACCTAGATGAAGAAATAGAAATTCCTACATTAGATTTTGCAAATCTATCAGCGGACCAAATGCAAAATATAGGTGAGATCCTTCAAAGGAAAGCAAAACAAAAGAAGCTTAAAGAGGAGAGAGACAAGGAGTATCAAATCATCAAGGATGCTAAGGACATTTTGTCTGATGCATTAGGCATTAAAGTAGACTCCTCCCAGCATATTTTGTTACAATTAGCAGAAGCAGTTGAGAAATACAATGAGGATTCATCCGGGACAGAAAAGTTAGTTGAAAGAGCCGAGAAGAGATTCAACAATAAAGTGCTTGAGCACATTGCTCAGCACATAGCTATTAACCAAGTGGAATTGTCTTCAGTTTTGTCTAACACTGAATCTATCTATTCGAATGCTACCTCTCTTTTGGCCAGATTGTGCAACATTGCCGAGTTCACAAAGGATGTTAAGGATAAAATGAATAAAATGGATGAGGATATGAAGATTAGCATACAGAAGCTGCAACTTGAACCAAGTTCAAGTTCTGCTCATCACATGAAAATCTCACACCTATCAAATATGCAGTCTGATCTACTGAAAGAAGACACAAGGATCCGGTCCACACTGCTAGACATCCAACACATGATCCTTCCCATCATGAATACAATGTATAAGCACATTGAACATTCCAAAACATTGATTCATGACAATCAGTTCTCTATAGCAGATCACATGATTGAACTCTCTGCAGAAGTCCAAATTGCTATACAAACATGTAAAATTCTGCAAGAAAGTTGGGACAGAACCCTGGCACTAATAATGAAGGTACATTCTGATTTTCTATCAAATATTGGATTCTCTCTGTAAATAACTTGTATATGCACCTTTGGCATTATCGTAAAAAAGGGGGAGATATGTATAGAAGGAGAGATATGTATAGAAGAAGATTTGTATAGAAACAGTTAGCACATTGAAAGGGGGAGACAATGTATAAAGCCCTATAACAAAGACAAATTTTGAAAAATCAAAATAAAACTCAGCATGATTCGTGTTTATAAGTTTTGGCCAATAAGTGTTTTTGTCACTAATGCCAAAGGGGGAGATTGTTGGCATTAAGCAGAATTGCCACTAGTGACAACACTTATTTGCGTTCACAGTGCAAACCGAGCAGACACTGCAAACTGAGCAAACAGTGCAAACCGAGCAGACAGTGCAAACTGAGCAAACAGTGCAAACTGAGCAGACAGTGCAAACCAAGCAAACAGTGCAAATCGAGCAGATAGTGCAAACCGAGCAAACAGTGCAAACCGAGCAGACAGTGCAAACCGAGCAGACAGTGCAAACCGAGCAAACAGTGCAAACCGAGCAAACAGTGCAAACCGAGCAAACAGTGCAAACCGAGCAAACAGTGCAAACCGAGGAAGTTAGTACAAACCGAACAGGACAATGTAAACCAAGTAACATCATGTCTACTGAGTCACCAGTATTTACCGAGTTCAAAACCTACCGAGTGATCAGTATGAACCGTGCCTTCACTTCTACCGAGTGCATGACGATGCCGAGTAATGCAGTGGACGTCGAGTATCAGAAAGTCACCGAGTCAGTTTGCAGGAACCATGTAACCATACTTGGGCCGACTTAGTAGCACTTATGTTTATTTTTCAAGCCGACTGTGTAATTGTAATTGTAATTAATTGTTTAAGACTTGTATATAAACAATGTTGTAAAAATGTAAAGATGTATGAATGATGAAACATATGTGAAAAAGAGAAAGAAAGGTAGAGATAAGAGAATTACAGAAGGCTTCAGAAGTATAAGGAACAGCAAAGACAAATTCATCACAGAAGGTGATCAGTACATCAGCGAATCTCAATTAGCAATCCAGTTGCAAAGCCAGAGATCTACTGTTTCATTCTAACAGGTGAATCAGTACTAAATCCTTTAACCGGGTAGACTTAACAGTCTTTTGTAAAATCTCTTTACCGAGTGCATACTTCATTGTATGTTTTGTAAATCCTTTAACAGGGTGGATTTAGCAATCCTTATTGCTCCTAACAGGGCAGATCATCAGAAGTGATCAAATTGTAAGCCTTAACCGGCCAACTTTATTCTGCAGTATTAAAGCTTTGTGGGTTTCATCCCCACCCCAGTTTTACTTTCTTTTGGAAGGTTTCTGGGTAACCAAATCTATGTGTCATTATTGTGAATGCTTTTAAGTTTCATGCTTTCTATATGCAAAAGGTTAAAAGTGAATTACATGTTAATACTTCAGTAATAGGAAGAAAATTTGGAGTTACTGATTCACCCCTCCCCTCTCAGTAACTCGGTTAATTCCTGAATATTTCCAACAATAAATAACCTTACTATCAATGAGATTCCTAATATTATAATGTAAAGCTTGACATTCATTATTAGAGTGATCATGAAATCTATGATATAAACAAAAAGGAAGAGTCTTCAAGTGTGGACTATGTTTCTTTTTGCGTTTAGGTCTAGTAATCATCTTAGCACGAAGGATTTTAGGCAAAAGAATTTCTTGGTCTAATTCCTTCATAGTTTCATCATGTTTTGAAGTATTATTTGAGATGTTGTTACCATTGATCTATTGTTGAGGATTAAATGTTAATCCATAAGAATGCTCATACCCCCTATTCTGTAAGGGCATTTGAATTCCCTGTTTATCCTTACCACATCCTTGACCATTAAATCCTTGTTTAACAAGGAAATGATAACTGGGACCATAACAAGAAGCCATATCAGGAGTCAATGGAACTTCAACAGTCACAATATCATCCTTAGTAGATTTGATAGATTCATTGTGGGTAGAGGCAGTGACAAAGTTATTATGAAGGGTTTTAGAAGTAAAAAATTGTTGTTCAAATTCTCTTTGTTGCTTCATAAAATCAAGATCAAAAACTTTATACTCTCCAATAAAGGTAGGAGTAAAATCCAAGGTTCCCCAACCATCACCAGGAAGAGCATTAGAGGAAGAAGGCTTACTATTAGGAATAGGAGTATTGTGGTCTTGAATATTCAAACAAGGATTTGGTGCATCATCTGCATGAAGTGTATACATCTTGTTGTTATGAATAAACTTGACTTTATGGTGAAGGGTGGAAGGGATAGCATGCATCTGATGCAACCAAGGTCTACCCAAAAGAAGATTATAATTGAGAGGTCCAGGCATAACATGAATAGGTGTGTTTAGGATGACCAGACCTACTTTGATAGGTAAAGTAATGATGCCTAAAGTGTTCTTAATAATGTTATCAAAGCCACGTATAGGAACATTGTCAAGATGAATAGTTGAAATATCGGCATTAATCACTTTGAGCATGTCCATGCTACAAACATTAAGCCTAGATCCATTATCAATCAAGGTCCTATGAATGATACTTTTATTGATAGAAATAGAAACCATAAGAGCATCATATTGATTCTGAACTTCTTTAGAAGGTAAATCCATTTGAGTAAATACAATGTTAGGAGGACCTAGGGTAGCATGCATGCATTGTAAGAAGTTATTGATGTTCTCTTGATTAGGAGGTGTAGTAGGAAGAGTTTCTAGAGCTTTTTGCAAGGCTTCATAGTAGGTAGGTGAAGTTTGAAGAAGCTCCCATAAAGAAATATTGGCAGGGGTATTTTGCAATTGGTTTATCAAATCATACTCCTTTCTAGGAAGATGAGGTGGAGGAGGAAGAATGGGTTGGAAGGTGGAAAAGAAGTAGAAACCACCGGATTAGGTTGAGGGTTATTCCTTGTATGATATGTGTGAGCTATTGAATCTTGGTCATTGAAAGACTCTAAAGATTCCATAGGTTTACCTTTGATAGTAATGCGAGGACAACCTTTGACAATCAGCAAGGGTTTTGAAAAAACCATATTATTTGTCTCAACACTACAAATAGATTAAGAAGAAGGAAGAAAAGAAGACATCCTAGGAGGAAATGAGGTAAGATCTTGATTCTCCATAAGATCATCACTAAAAGAGAGAGTATTAAGGGAATTCATATCATTCTCCGCTAATGCCTCATCACTAGAAGGAATCCCAAATGGAGGTAAAGCATCTATAATATCATCTTCTTTCACTAAAATGTCTACATGTGTTTTATAAAAAGAGTTATCATCATGTATGAATATGTCATCTATTAATAAATCACCCTCTTGTATCAAAGATTCTTTGCGAGAAGGGGATAAGTCAATGTCATTATCCAAGGGATCATCCACAATGGTGTCATGAAGAAGAGAGTAATCAACATCCAAATCCAAAGGTTAATCCCAAATAGGAGGATTATCATCCCTACCAATAAAGCACATTGTAGGATCCATAGAGGGGAAAGAAGGTAAATTATATTCTAAAGTAGGCTCATAGAAAACACATGTATTAGGAGAAGAATTAACATCAATTTGTAACTCATCTTCATAAAGAGAAATATGATGGAGAGATAGATTAAAGTCATCTTCTTGATCTAATACTTACTTACAAGGTAATACAAGAGAGGACAAAGCAACATCACATGCACTAGATAAAGTCTTTCTAGGTGTAACACCATGCAATGGTAAGATAAGAGGAAGAGGTTGTGTAATCCAAAAAGTTATAGAAGAATTTTTGGAAAACACTTGAAACAAATTGTGCAACATGATAAAAAATAAAGAAATTCATAGAAAATAGATCTAGATATATCCAAATGCATTCAAATGAAATTTATAAGCATGAAAAGGAAATTGAACACCACAAACACAATAGGGCATCTAATTCCATAAAAGAAAGAGTATTCATACAACGGGTCACCAAAATGTAAGATGAAGGTGAATACACAAGATAATACAATGGGAAATCTAACACAATAGGGCATCTAATTCCACAAAAGAAAGGGGTAAGCATGTCGGGTTCACCAAAATGTATAGGATAAAATATGGATGGGGTCCTAGAACAATGGTTTGCACATAAAAGAGACCCCAAAGCCAATATTTTATACATACGTTTGAATTGTATTGATATGGAAAGTAAATGTAGATGATTAATATTAAAATTAAGAAATAAAGGTACTTACCTCCGAAAAGAACCTGTTGAAAAACCCTATTAGATAGTCTCAGAAACTATTGATTTTCGTAATCTTGAACCGAAACTGTGAGATATATAAAACCCAAAAATATTTTTCTGATCAGAGGGAGGTCATCCTTGACCTAGATAGTGAGGCAAGGTCTTACCCCAAGGCATGATCCTACCCCCCACAGATCCGACGAAAATTTTGTTCACGGATTCTGAAAGTTCAGTGAAAAGGGTATCTAGATCTATACTTTAATTCATTGTCTCGCACTTGTACCTACAAGAAAAATGGTTTTGTTTTTTTGGATGAGGGGTTTGCCTTAGTCAAACCCTAGTTTGGAATCAACCTTAATAATTGAATTGAAATAGAGAATGCTAGCAAGTAGTAGAAGTAGATCTAACAACGAAGCTATGAAATTCAATAGATATGTAATTGTATTTGAAATGTAAAAAAGTATGTTGATATGAAAGGTTGGACATAACATTAACAAATGTAAATCAAAACCTCCATGATTGTATGCTTGGAATCCACCTTAAAGGAAGAATGAATAGATCTTGAAGATGAACAAAGGATCTTGAAGGAAGATCACACCACCACGATGGCTAGATCTAGGGTTTTGAATGATGAATCTTGAATGCTTGAACCAAATCCCTTCAAAGGCTTGAATGCTTGAATCCTTGATCTTCAATGGAGAACTTGAATGAATAAGAAGACTTGAATGCTTCCTTAAAAATTATTGATGAAATGCTTGCTTGATCTTGCTTGAGAGCTTGAGAGATTATGAGAGATGAGATACTTGATTGAGAGATGGAGAAAATGAGAGAGGAAGGCCTCCTTTTATAGTGATCTAGGGCACAAATTGCTAGAGAAGGCCGACATTGGAGAATTAAATCTCAATTAACCTTAACCCCTAGAAATAGACCTAGATTAAATGCAATTTAAGATTTTACCATTCCAAAACCCGAAACAACCAACCTGGAAGTGGGAAAATAAAACTTTCTGAAACCCGACATCCGAAAACTTCCAAAATTTGAAAATTGGACCTGGGGTCAAGGATGAGGTAGTCTCTGCCCTAGGTCAGGGATGAGGTCATCCTTGACCTAGGTCAGGGACTAGGTCATCCTTGACCCTCCAGGTTGTCCTTGACCCAAGAAGTCAAAATATTCAGATTCTTAGAGAAAGTCTATCAGAAAGAGGTTGGAAATAGGGAGAGAGAAGAAGAATAGGGGGAAACAACCAGATCCATGCAAAGACCCAATCAAGGTGCTTGACATGACCCCAAGCCACTTACTCAAAGGGCTAAATGCTCTTAACATGGAAGTGTTTCCATTTTAAGATGATACATGAAGATCAAGCTATGAAGAGTTGAGGACTTACTCTATGTTGTGACTTGTGATCATGGTCAAGAGTGCATACATAAATTCAATTATTCATTATAGTTATGTGTAATTTAGTGGAAGCAGTATTCAGATAGTATTCTTGAGAAGCGGCTTGTGGTAACTAGATGATATCTCCTAATCAGGATAGAAGTTAGGCATGAAAAGTTGTACAGTTGATGAAGGCATTATGATAGTGATGTGGATGTGATAGCAAGGTCAGAGGTCGTACGAGTGAAGAATTATTTTTTCTAGAAGCCGACAGTTTTTGTGAATTATTGTGTAACATGTGGAAGTTTATATTTTGTAATTTGTTGGCTGACTCATTTATAATTATTTGAGTGTGGTATAAATAAAGGATTTTTTTCCTTTCATTGATATGGAATTGGAATGTAATTGTAAGATATGAAATAGAGGTGAATTGCAGAATTGAGCAATATATGTTGTAAGAGGATATATGAATTGCAGACATCTGGTGAAGTAGTTGGTGTGGTTTGGCACAGACAAAGGAGAAAAGATAAGTTGTTGAGATCAATAATCATTTGGTATTATTCTATTTGATTAATATAGAGATCAGTTGGACAGTGTGTTTAGTGATCTTTCCCTTGAAGTTGTTTGGATAGTGGGTCCTTCTGCCTTCCATAACTCTTAACAGGGTTAGAATCTTTTAATAGGGATTCAAAGTCTCCTAATAGGGACTCATATGCACTGAATGTATTTCATAAGGCTCTTAACAAATTCCATCCTCTCACAAGGAATTTTCATATTAGTGCATCTTTTATGGGCATCATTCCCACCGGGGTTTACTCTTTGATCAAGAGGTTCCCTAGTCAACATATCTTGTGTTATTGTGTTTTTATGTATGTTTATCTTTCTATGGTTGTTTCTTACATTGCTTACATGGTTAAAATATATTAATGCTAATATAATTTGTATTTATCTGATAATTGATTCACCCCCCCTCTTAGTTATCTTGGTGGACTTTACTTTCTAACAATGAAATGGTATCGTAACTGTATGTGTTTTGTCTTTGAGTGCAAAGCAGAATTCTTTGCAAGATGAATGGCACTCTAGCTATTTGTAAATAGATAATTATCCATCTATGGATGTCCTAATTCTTTCATGAAGAATTGAAGCCATATCATCTCCTTGGATGCCTTTGTAGCAGCAACATACTCTGCCTCTATAGTGGATAAAGCATTCACCTTTTCTAACCGAGAAATCCAACTCACTGTTGTCTCATCAATAGTAAATACATAGCCTGTAGTATGCCTCCTACTATCAATATCTCCTACCAAATCTGAGTCAACATAGCCTTGAACAGTAGTAGTAGATCCCCCAAAGTGTAAACACTTACTCAATGTACCTCTCAAATATTTGAGAATCCATTGGACTACATTCCAATGCTCAATCCAAGGGTGACTCATATACCTACTAATGACTCCCACTGCATGTGCAATATCTAGCCTAGTACATACCATAACATACATTAATCTCCCTACAGTTGAAGCATAAGGTACCTTAGATAGTTTAGCCTCCTCATATGGTGTCTTTGGACACATCTCCTTAGTCAATTTCAAATGACCAGGTAAAGGTGTGCTGAAAACTTTGGCATTCTCCATAGAGAAACATTGGAACACCTTCTCAATATAATCAGCTTGAGATAAATTCAATTTCTAATTTTTCCTATCTCTGCAAATTTTCATACCAAGGATTTGTTTTGCTACCCCCAAATCCTTCATAGAAAATGAATGTGCTAACTATTGTTTCAACCCCTTAATGTGATCCATGTTAGACCCAGTTACAATCATATCATCAACATGAAAACATAAAATAATGTAGCTATCATCATCCAACCTCTTAAAATAAACACAATGGTTAGAATGACACTGAGTGTATCCATGCTCATTTATAAAAATGTCAAATTTAATATACCATTGTCGAGGTGCTTGCTTCAAGCTATATAAAATTTTCTGCAATCTGCACACTAAATTCTCCTTACCCTTGACCTCAAATCCTTGTGGCTATACCATATATATATTTCTTCATCCAAATCACCATGAAGAAAAGTTTTTTTAACATCAAGATGCTCTAAATGCAAATCTTCAGTAGCCACAATACTTAAAATAGTACAAATAGAAGTCATTTTAACAACTAGAGAAAATATCTCATCAAAATCAATACCCTTTTTCTGTGCAAATCCTTTTACAACTAATCTGGCTTTAAATCTTTTCTTACCTCCATCCTCTTCTTTCAGCCTGTAAATCCATTTATTATGTAAAACCCTTTTACCTATAGGTAACTTACATAAATCCCATGTTTGAGTTTTCAACAAGGAGTCCATTTCATTTGTCATTGCAGACTCCCACTAAAGCTTTGTATCCACCAGCACAACTTCATTATAACATTCAGGTTCACAAGCATCTGTTAATAAAATAGAATACAAAGAGGGAGAAAATCTTTTTGGAGGTCTACTTAGCCTTGTTGACCGTCTAACATTCACTAGGGTTTGTGTTATTTTTTGTTGTTGGTGTTGCGGAGCATAAGGAACTACTGGAACATCATCTTTTGGAATATCATCCAGTACTACATAATCATTTTCTTTCTTCTCATGCTTCTGCAACAAATCTTTATACAACACTTTCTCATTGAATATGACATCCTTGCTTCTTACAATTTTATGATTTTCAAAATCCCAAAGCCTATAACCAAATTCATCAATGCCATATCCAACAAATACACATTTATTTAACTTAGCTTCCAGCTTGGTTCTATTTTCAGATTCTATATGTGCAAATGATTCACAACCAAAGGTTTTGAGAAAAGAATAACTCACCTTCTTACCATTCCATGCTTCCTCTAGAATACCATGGTCCAAAGGAGTAGAGGGACCTCTATTGATTAAATAAATAGTTTTATTAATAGCCTCCACCCATGTGTTTAAGGGCAGCCTAACATGCAACCTCATACTCCTTGCACGCTCCATTATTGTCATGTTCATTCATTCAGCGACTCCATTTTCTTATGGAGTCATTGGTATAGTTTTATGCCTAGGAATACCATTAGAGGAACAATAATTTTCAAATTATGTGTTGCAATACTCACCACCATTATCAGATCTGAGACATTTTAGCTTTTTACTAGTCTCATTCTCAACCAAGCATTTCCATTTCTTACAAGTTTGAAATACATCAAATTTTTGTCTAAGGAAATAAATCCATACTTTTCTTGTTGCATCATCTATAAATGTAACATAATACAAAGATCCACCAAGGGAAGATACCTGAGCTGGTCCCCATACATCTATATGTACAAGCTCTAATTTCTCATTTTTCTTTTCCTTCCCACTCTTCACAAAACTAACTCTCTTTTGTTTTCCATACTCACAACTTTCACAAAAATACATATTGACACATTTCATACTAGGAAAAACTTTCTTTGAATGAATTTATTTCATACATTTTTCACTCATGTGCCCAAGTCTATTGTGCCAAAGTGCTATGTCAGAATCTACAACAATTGTTTGATGTTCTTCCTACTCAACTACCACAATTGTTCCTGAACATTAATTTTTCTCTGAAATAATTAAAGTAGAAGGAACAATATGACATGTACAAAGATATAAGGTTCCTACTTTCACACCTTTTTCTACTACTAAGGAGCCTTTTGAAACCTTCCAATTTCTATCATTAAAAGTAATTGTGCAACCCTCATCACCCAATTGCCATGCTGAAATAAAATTCCTACTCAACCTTGGAACATGTCTTACCTCTTGTAGTAGCCAATGATTCTCATTCTGTAACTTAATCTTAATTTTTCCCCTTCCAATAATCTGACAGGGTTCATTATGTCCCAAATAAATTATCCCAAAATCCCCTTGGACATAATCAAGAAAATAACCTCTATGGGGTGTAGCATGAAATGAAGCCCTAGAATCTAAAACCCATGAATCATCAATACTTTCTAAAGAAAGAATCAAAGCATCCTCTTCAGATTTATTACTTACCACATTTTCCTTCTTGTTACCTTCTTATTTGTCTCCTTTATTCTTTCGAGACTAGAAATCTTTCTTTTTATGACCTAGTTTTCCACAGTACCAGCAATCATTTGGTTCTTTGGATTCAGACCTCTTTCCCTTTGATTTTCCTCTTGATTTCCCATGATTTCTAGAATTATTTCCTCTCATGATTTTCCTCTCATTGGATTTAGACCTCTTTTCCTCTCATTTGGTTCTTTGGATTCAAACCTCTTTCCCTTTGATTTTCCTCTTGATTTCCCATGATTTCTAGAATTATTTCCTCTCATTTGTTCTGCCTATGCTTTGTGCATTCAAGACACTTCCAGATGTAGATCCACCTAAGATTTTCCTATGAGTTTCCTCACTCAGAATTACACCAATAACATCATAAAATTTTAGGGTATTAGAACCAAAAATAGAGTTACTAACAACCATTACCAAGTCATTCCATCTTTCAGGAAAAGAACACAAAATCAAGAGAGCCCTGGTTTCTTCATCAAAAATAACATTTACAAAAGATAATTAACTGATAACTATATTAAGCTCATTCAAATGATTAGTAACAGATCCACCTTCTGCCATCTTCATATTAAACAAATGCTTCATGAGAAATACCTTGTTAGAAGCAAAGGGATTTTCATACAACTTTGCTAGGGTTTGCATCAAATCTTCATCTATCTTTTTTGGTGTAATATTGAATGCCACCAATTGTTCTAGGCATAATCGAATACTACCAAGTGCCTTTCTATCAATAATATTCCAATCCTCATCAGTTATTATTGATGATTTCTTAGATTTTCCTTCCAATGATTGCCATAAATCCTTCTGATAGAGGTGTCCTCCATTTTCATTTTCCATAACTAAAATTTCTACCCATTAAACTTGTCAACCTTTAGCCTACCCTCGTCTGCCATTGCTCCCACTCAACTGTGAGACTCCCACTAAATTGTGAGATCTTCTTGTAGAGGATAACTGAAAAGACAACCTCGCTCTGATACCACTTGTTAGGTTTAACAAGACATAAATAACAGTTACATGAAAATATAACCAATATTAGAAAATAATAAACCACATAGAAGAGAACACAAGATGCATAGATTTAATGTGATTCACCCAATCCCTGGGCTACGTCCACCAACAACAAGTCCAATATTATTATCCAGTGATTACAACCTAATTACAATCCGCAATCCCTTACAACTCAATACTGCCGCAAGAAGCTACTAAAATATACTACATAAAATCCCTAACCCTAAGCCATTTTATAAAAACATTTTATCGCTTTAGGGTTAGAATAGGTTACAACATGTCGGCTGGAAAAATAGCTGGAAAAGTAGCTTGAAAAATAGTGCCAAAAAAATAGCGCAAACATTTGATGTGTGGCCTGGTTTACCACAGTGATAGCATGATAGTTTCTTAGGTATTTGATTTGTGTAGGCATTCATATGTTCAGCTTGTTTTGATGATTCTCCTTGCTCGGTGTATACTAATCTAGTAGTACTTCCAAGTCCTCTTTGACTAATCAGAAATTCATCAATTTCTTGGAACTATCTTCAGCTTTCTTAATCATTTCATTATGTTGTTGGTGCATCTTCACTTCATTTTTTAGTCTCTCATTTTCTTCTCTGAGTTCACCAATGTCTTCTAGTTTCCTTGTAAGCTCACTATTCATTCGGTTGGCTTCCTGACTTATAACAATTATTTGATTAGAGATTTTAAAATGATACTCAGTAAGTGTCAGGATCTCAGATTCTTTCTCTAGTATTTTATCAGTCATTTGTCTTATGTGTTCAAAAACCAAGTTTCTCTCTTGTTCAACTTGCCTAGCATTGTTCATGACATCAATCATTCTCACCATTGTGTGCTTCTTGTTCGATCTGTAGGGCTTTAACTTGTTTAGTAAGATGAAGATTTTTCTCAAATAAATTGGATATTCCTCCTTCAGATATGTCGGATATACTACCTGAACCAGATCTAGTTGATTAAAGAAGATCATCAATATCTTCTTCATGATAGTCATTTTCACTGTACCGAATAGCCATATCCTTTCTCTGAACCAGTAACTTCTTCAATTCATCCCTTTCTTGCATGTATTGTTCAATGAAGATTTGCATCTGAATCTTTTGATTCTCAATAGTCTTTTCCAAGCTATATCTTTCCATCCTGAGATCTTTCCTCTTCAGTGGTTAAACTTCCTTAATAAGAGATATAGCTTTGATACCAATTATTGTGATAGGAAAGATATAGTACTAAGAGGGGAGGGGTGAATCGGTACCCTCAAAAATATTCACTAAATAACAATTTGCAATAGTAGTGGTTATCTAACCAACTAAATCCATTATTTGTAACATACATTAAAATAACTTGTAAATGTAAAGTGCATGTAAACAAAACAATAAAACATTCATGAAAATGTTAACTCATGACTCAAGTATTTTGGTTACGTAGAAACCCTTGTTAGAAGGTAAAAACTGTAGTGGGGATGACACCCACAAATTCTTCACTACTGCAGTAAATAAAGTATGCTAGTTAAGGATACAATTGTGATCACTTCTGGTGATCTTACCCTGTTAGGAGTAACATAAGATTGATTAGATCTACCTTGTGAATGGATTTTAAAAACACCAAAAAAGTGTGCACTCGGTTAGGATATTTACAAAAGATGGTTAAGTCTACTCTGTCAAGAGATTTACAATCTTGCTACAATGGTTAAATTGATATTAGTAGAATATCTGTAAATGACAACTTATGCTTGTCTGAATCAGATCTATGAAATAAAAAATATATATCACCTCAATGTGTGAAATATAACTCTCTATCCTACTCGGTAGCCTTGTATGTTTCTGATAAACTTAAACTTTCTCTGATAAACTTTCTTGTCATGCAAACCTTTGTTTGATCTCTGATGTCCTGTTGCGGCTACTGCTTCATGATCTCTTTATCATGCATATGTCAAAATGACATCTTTTCCAATTATATTAAAAATTGCTTTGACCTAATTAGGTTTACAACATCTTAGAAAACCTAAGATCTACGGTGTACAAAAATAACCTAGATCTAACTGTTACATAGGAATCATCAAAAAATTAAATGATAACATCCATAATAAATGTGTCTTGATCTTGGTAAAACATTTGTAGATCTGTGTAAATCATTTGCATAGAGATATGTGCCATTGTTGATTACTATGTCATTTCTTGAATAACTCGGTAAACACTGCATTCACTGTTTGGTGATTAAACTGATGCTCGGTGTGTAGAATTCTTAGTGTTCACTAGCTTAGTACTCGGTAATTCCTGACACTCGCTAAACATGCTCAGTTAAACTTGTATTCTGATAGCTTGAAGTTCTGCCTTGTAACTGCTCGGTGTGAAGGCTTTATAAGTTCAACCGACTGACTTGTTTAACTCCTTATTCCAACCTTTATTGACTTGAATAACTTAGATTACTGATTGAACTTTTTTTTTACTAATCAAAATAGTTAATGCTCAAATAGAGATAACAATTAGGTCCTAATTGGTTCTAATAGGTCTAATTGGTCCTAATAGGTCTAATTGGGTCTAATTAGATCCTAGTTGGTCTATAATTAAGTCTAATTAGATCCTAATTGGTCATATTAAGTCTAATTACATCCTAATTAATCTAATTAAGTCCAAATTGATCTAATTAAGTCTAATTAGGTCCTAATAGATATAAATAGGTCCTAATAGGTATAAAGAGGTCCTAATGGGTCTAATTGGGTCCTAATAGGTTCATATTATGTCTAATTGGTCTAACTTGGTTCATATTAAGTCAAAATAGGTCCTAATAGGTCTAATTGTGTCTAATTGGGTTCTAATGGGTCCTAATTGGTCCTAATAGGTCTAATTGGGTTCTAGTAGATCCTAATAGGTCTTAATTGGTCTAGAATTAAGTCTAATTATGTCCTAATTGGTCTAATTAAGTCTAATTAGGTCCTAATTGGTCTAATTAAGTCTAATTAGGTCCTAATTGGTCTAATTAAGTCTAATTAGGTCCTAATTGATATAATTAAGTATAATTATGTCCTAATGGATATAAATAGGTCCTAGTAGGTATAAAGAGGTCCTAATGGGTCTAATTGGGTCCTAATAGGTTATATAAGGTCCTAATATGTTCATATTATGTCTAATTAGTCTAACTAGGTTCATATTAAGTCAAAATAGGTCCTAATAGGTTCATATTAAGTCTAAATAGGTCCTAATAGGTCTAATTGGGTCTAATTGGGTCAGGTAATGGGTCTAATTGGTCCTAATAGGTCTAATTAGGTCCTAATTGGTCTAATTAAATCTAATTAGGTCCTAATTGGTCTAATTAAGTCTAATTAGGTCCTAATAGGTATAAATAGGTCCTAATGGGTCTAATTGGGTCTTAATTGGTCCTAATAGGTCTAATTGGGTCCTAATAGGTCCTAATAGGTCTGGAATTAAGTCTAATTAGGTCATAATTAGTCTAATTAAGTCTAATTAGGTCCTAGTTGATTTAATTAAGTCTAATTAGGTCTAATTAGGTCCTAATAGGTATAAAGAGGTATAAAGAGGTCCTAATGGATCTAATTGGGTCCTAATAGGTCATATTAGGTCCTAATAGGTTCATATTATGTCTAATTGGTCTAACTAGGTTCATATTAAGTCAAAATAGGTCCTAATAGGTTCATATTAGGTCCTAATAGGTTTAATTATGTCTAATTGGGTCCTAATTGGGTCCTAGTGGGTCTAACTGGGTTCTAATAGGTATAAATAGGTCCTAATAGGTATAAAGAGGTCGTAATGGGTCTATTTGGATCTAATTGGGTCATAATTGGGTCCTAATGGGTCTAATTGGGTCCTAATTGGTCCTAATAGGTCTAATTGGGTCCTAATAGGTCCTAATTGGTCTAGAATTAAGTCTAATTAGGTCCTAATTGGTCTAATTAAGTCTAATTAGGTCCTAATAGGTATAAAGAGGTCATAATGGGTCTAATTGGGTCCTAATAGGTCATATTAGGTCTTTATAGGTTCATATTATGTCTAATTGGTCTAACTAGGTTCATATTAAGTCAAAATAGATCCTAATAGGTCCTAATAGGTCCATATTAAGTCTACATAGGTCCTAATAGGCTTAATTGGGTCTAATTGGGTCCTAATTAGGTCCTAGTGAATCTAATTGGATGCTAATTGGTCCTAATGGGTCTAATTGGGTCTAATTAGGTCTAATTGGGTGTAATTAGGTCGTAATAGGTCCTAATTGGATCTAAATGGTCTAGTTAGACCTCTAATTGGTCTTAATAGGTCTAATAGGTCCTAATAGGTCCTAGTCATGTCTAGTTACGTCTAATAGGTCCTAATAGGTCCTAGTTAGGTCTAGTTAGGTTTAATAGGTCCTAATTGTAATACCCCAAAAATGGGCTATAGGTTCATTAACCTCCTACATCTTCAATTCGAATGAAATCGACATCAAAGTCCTAACCTAAGGCACATCTTCACATCGAAATCCTAATTGATTTTATCCTAAATTCTGCATTGGGGAATATTCCTAAAAATATTCCTAATTATTCTAATTATCTCTAATTAAATATTATTTGGCAATAAATCTCATTTATCCTAAATTTGATTAATTGAATATGATGAATATTTAATTAATTAATTTAATTCTGCCACTTAATTATTTAATTAGATTTAATCACATTTATTCCTAATTAATATTATTTTTATTTTGACAATAAATCAAAATTCCTACAAACAATCAATTGGATATTTATTTAATTGATTTAAAATCAAAGTTGTCAAATTTAATGATTTAGTTGGAATAAAGTTTGATTTAATAATTGATTAACCCATAAATCAATTATTTTAATTCAAAATCAGTTAAGTGGAAAATAAATCACTTTATTTATTAAATTAATTCATATTAAATCATGTACAATCAAAAAAAGCAATCAACTTTAAATCAATTATTATTTTCAATTTGTTAACTTTCTAAACTCGACATCTGATGATGAGTTGAAAAAAACTAAACTCTATTTTGAGATAAAAACTACTTCTGCATGATTTTTGTGAGTTAATTATTCTTAATTTTCTGATAACTCAAAAATCAACCTGAGTTTATCAAGAGTGATTTATGGCTTTTCTCTTGCATCCTGAAAGCCCTGGATTTCTATAAAATCAAGGCTCAGCTCTGGCTAATCAAGACCTCGAAATTGCATCCTCACACTGGCAAATTTGTGACTGAAGAATCAATCTTTTGCGAATCAAGGCTATTGTGAGATTTTCATTTATTTTTTTGAGAATTCATAGTTTCATATCATAGATTTTTATATGCTTTCATAGAATTTCTTAGATTAAATCTGCATTCAAACTCAATTTCATACATTATAGCTTAGATTCATACAGTTTCTAATTCTTATTGGATAGAAAATACAAAAATATAGATTAATTTGCATTCATATTTTATTCTTTCATCATCTTAAATCCTTCATTTAGGTGTTGCATTGTCATTGATCTCAATTTCAATATGAGAACATCATACTCGCACCTACTAGAAGGCAGTAAATCACCCGGTTAGCATAGTTTCAATTACTTGCAGATTTCAATTTTTGCTAACCTCTAATATTTTACTGAAGTGTTGTGTCTACAACTAGGTACAAAATTCACACACACATTTTTGGTGCCCACCGTGGGGCCCTGAAATGGGTTTCCATTCTATTCTATCAAATTTCTATCATTTTTCTCAAACCCACGACCACAAGGTTAATTTTTGTGAGTTTTGTGATAAATTTTTGAGCTATTTTTCTAGAAATCTGACTGATGTTTTTATTGGTACATGCACATATGACATGATAAAGATCCAAAATTTATATTTCTAGAAAGATATTTGAGTTAGCTTTCATTTTCCATTAGTTTTGATTAATTTAGTTTTGATTTTCAAAAGTTATGATCATTGTAGTGAAGACTAGTCTAAACCTGATTTTATGAAATCCGACTGATGTTTTTATTGGTACATGCACATATGATATGATACAGATCCAAAATTTATATTTCTGGAAAGATATTTGATTTAGCTTTTATTTTCCATTGGTTTGGATTAATTTCATTTTTATTTTCTTAAGTTATGATCATTTTAGTGAAGACTGGTCTGAACCTAATTTTATGACATCCAGCTGATTTTTTATTGGTACATGCACATATGACATGATACATATCCGAAATTTCTATTTCTAGAAATGTATTTGAGTTATCTTTCATTTTCCATTAGTTTGGATTAATTTTGTTTTGATTTGAAAAAAATATTATTGATTTAGTACAGACTGGTCAGAATCTGATTTTTTATGACAATAGGTTTTTCGATTATCAAATGACATATTATCTTTGACTAACCTGATTTTATACCATGTGGGGTTGACAAGTTGTGTTTCTTTTTTTATGGATTTTTATAACAATGGGTTTCATGTACAAGAATAGGTAATTTTTTCATAACAATGGTTTGTAGGCACAGGTGCAGGTACGTCTTGTGGGTACAAAAGATAGAAGACAAATGCTCAAAAATTACTAAAATAGGTAAAATCTACTAAGCGGATTGTGAGGAACTCAGGTATTCTATTACATTTGATAACACTTCATTTTTGGACATAAAAAAAACTCTCTTGTGTCAAGCTTGAGTGCCTTTACAATTTTCATAATTCACACTTCAGTTTTGGGCTCTAAAATGAACATAGATTTGCTTTTTGCATATCTATTACACATAGTAATTAGGCCCTATGAACACTATTTGTGGATGATCTTGAGAGAGTTGGCTTCTTTCTCTTGTTCATCCATGTGAAGCTCTTCTTGATGAAAGATCCCCTCGTAGGTAGGGAGGTTACTGAGATTGTCTTGCGTTCTACTATATTTGTGCATCTTCAACTTTTGATTGATTCATTCTCTCTCTGGAGAGGTTGATAGATCATAAGCGGTTGACATCATAGATCTTTGTGAGATAATTTTGGTCTTAGCGTGTCAAATTAATTTGTCTACTTTGTCTTGGTGAAGTGAAGAGGTTAGGGGATTATACTCTACTTCCTTTTTGGATAGTACTAGAAACCCAGGTCCTTGAATTTGATCTAGTCTCCTTGTGGTATCTTTTGTGAGTCACCTTTAGAGAGGGTTAACCGTAGTGGACATTCCCTTAATTGGGTCAACCACGTGGACAAAACCTCAAGTGGTAATGGCCATTTTTTTTGTGGTAGCAACAATCGCTATATAAATGTCCTTGTGGAGGAAATCTTCACAAGTGTGGTCTCTTGTTGGACTATCAGATCTCCCTAGCAGCTCTTGATTGATTAAATTCTCAAACTGTGTCAAAACCCCAGTGCACTTGGATTGGAGTTCACCCTCTTGAGATCACAAAATTTGCAGAGTCAAACCATTACTACAAACCCTAGTGAGGCCAAATTTTTCATTTTCTATGAACATGTGCATTATTGAAAAACTTTTTGGAACATACACAAGTAGTATTTCTAGGGATTAACACAATAAGTCACTATTTATTGTTCATGCACAAGGTTTCTTTTTCCCTTTTTCATTGATTTCAAATGATTGCTTGCTTCCCTTGCTTGTTATTTTACATGCTTGATATCTTCTTGGTTACTTGAAACGAACTGTTGCATGGATCTTCAAAACTTGCATAACAATCTGATACTAAAACATTGAAAAATTGCACAATCTGAGCAAAAATCCTTTTCTAGAGTGAGAACTGAATATTCTATCAGAGAACAGCTAGTGCTATGTCTTGAAATCTATGCCTCAAAAACTATGTCTAAATTGTCAAACTGTGTCCTTTTATTGTGCGAAATTTCACTTTCTGAGCATTCATTCACGTGAGACAACACATTCTCGTACGTAACTTGGTACTTCCTCATGCAAAACAACATTCTCTCACATGAACCTATCCTAAAATTTGCAAAATAGAGAGCTTATTACTACCAGTTGGTCAACTTTCTGTTAGATTTGATTTTTGTTTGGGGTCAGTATACCTATTTTCTTGTTGCACACTATCTGAAACTGCATGTCTAGAGTTGAGAAACAAATCCTGGAATCTGTCAAACAAATCATTACATCATAAATAGAGCAGAGCCTATAATGAATCCATTCATTTTCCTAAAGTGGCCTCTTGAGTCTGATTTAGCCTTCTAATTTATCGATTTGAGTATTTTTCATCTTGTGTCAAAACCTTGTCAAAATTATCTTCAAATTCAATCTTTTTACTAAACAGCTAAGTGTTGTGAGCTCATGCCTGTCATCTATTGGGCATTTACCCACACTACTATGGCATAGTATCCTTCATTTACATCTGATCTAATCTTTAATCACTTCAATCTTGACAAGGTTGGGTCATTCGATCTTCTTGAATCAATTCATTCTTTGGTTGTCTTCATCTTATTCTTTTACTTCACCCAAGGTTAATGGTGGAAACTAGAGCTTCCTCTCACAAGAAATCTAGAGAAGCACTTAAAAATCTACCTTTGACTACTAAAAAAGGTCCAACTCTTGAACAACTCTACAATTTTGGTCTTTACGAAGATGGCGGTCTTGGCAATTTTTGATTGAAAACTAGTTACATACCCCCTCCATCAACTCACGGAGGTAATCAACAAACTCCACCTCAATCTAATCCAGGGAGCCCTAAAACTCCTAACATGTCTCATGAAGGGACACATCATAGGTCCCAAGGACATTAGTCTCAACATGGTATGGATCAAGAACCCACACCTTCTTAAATTGCCCAATATCAAAATGATGATAACTTCAAAAGAATGATGAAACATTTCTTGAAGGAAGATCGAGAAGCATACTTTCTAGAGTTAGCTCATCAAGGAGCTAAACTTCCTCCAAACTTTAATGTGGAAGATATCATTACACATGAGGAAGAAACTCCTATCATGGCTATGATGAAACAGATGCATGCCATGCAAGTCAAACTTAACAAACTTGAAAAATAAAAGGAACCTAAGGAGTTCTCCATGGAACCTCTATGCCCTTTTCCATTCGATAAAGACTTGTACATGCCACCATTCCCTAAAAAAGTGGAAATACCTAAGTATGATAAGTATGATGGAAAATCTAATCCTCAAGATCATGTCAGAGAATTCTGTACTCAATCCATGGAGATCATGCATGAACCAACCTACTTAATGCATCTCTTCCCTCGATCTCTGGGAGGAGCAACCATTCATTGGTTCTCTAGAATGCCTCCAACTATCAAAACTTTTGAGGAGTTAATCAAACTATTCTATCAACAATACTCATACAATATTCAACATTTGGTCACCATGATTGACATCTCCAATCTGAAACAATATCCAGGTAAACCATTCTTGACATTTCTCAAGAGATGGAGGAAGAAATTTTCTCTATATGCTAGACCCATTCTAGAAACTAAGAAGCTGGAAATCTTCATCAACAATCTTGTTCCAGAACTCAACTACCACTTGCAAATGAAAAATCATACATCATTGATAAGATGGTAGAAAATGTAATCAAAATTGAGAAAGTACTTGTGCAAAAAGTAGACATATCACTTCAAAAGGACAAGTACGAATCTGGATCTAGTTCTAAAGATAAGAACAAAAATTGGAATAAGAATAAAGGCATCATCACAGATGGTGTTGTTGATAATATTCATGCCCCATCTAAGGCACCCGCTTTCAATCTCACTATTGGAACCCAAGCCATCAAAGCTACTGAAGCTAAAACATTTGAATCTAACAAAAAGTAATCTGATTATAGACCTTGGGCTACAGATCCTAATTGCAAATTCACTCCTCTTGGAGAGTCCTTGGAATCTTCCATGAAAACTCTATTGGCAAACAAAATCATCTACTTGCCTGAGATGAAAGTCTTTGATCCTTAACCTAAACCAAAATGGTGGAGGGAGAATGACTTCTATGAATTCCATCACAATAAGGGTCATAAGACTAATAAATGCATCCGCTTGAAGCACATCATACAAGACAAAATTGATAAAGGAGACATCATGATTGACAATCATAAGAGAAATAATGATCATACAACATTCACAGAACCATTTCCTAAACATGGGAAAGAAGATTCTTCTTCTCAGCCTAATATGGGCGCTAAAGTCAATTATGCCTACTCTAGAAACAATGCTGTTATCAATATGGTTGAACCATGCCTATCTGAGCATTTCAATTTCATCACAATTGTAAGAAGAGATAGAGATAATCAATCAACAAATGTAATTACTCGATCACAAGCTCAGGCACATCTACAAGGACAAATACAAGATTCTTCCAATGTCCCTAAGGTGCCTTTCAATCTTTCATCTACTTCTAAACAAAAGGCTACATCTAAATCTTCAAATCCTAAAGACACAAGGCCTACTTCATATAGTATTGTTCAACAACTCCAGCACATAATTGCAAAAATCTCCACGTTTGAGTTGCTTCAGATATCTCTAGCTCATAGAGCCATTCTAGACAAAGCTCTGCTCGGATCCAATGTTCTTGATAACCTTGATTTAGAAAAATTCCATACTATGGTTGGTCATCTTACATCTCTGCAGTATATTTCCTTTTAAGAGGAAGATGATAACTCTTTGAATCATACGCATAACCAGCCCTTGCATATTGAAGTCTTGAACCCAAACCGTCATGTCAAATGTGTGTTGATAGATGGGGGCGCTGGTCTAACATTTGTTCTTTCAGCTTGATTACACAATTGGGATTTTCAGAAATGGCCATTGATCCTAGAAAGAAGATAACTATCAAAGCATATGATGAGCAAGAAAGATCTTCCAAAGCAACAATTGTCTTACCTATCAGAATAGGTCCTATCATCAAAGATACTATATGTCAAGTTCTTGATCTACCTTTGTCTTACAATATCCTTCTGGGGAGACCCTGGATACATGAAATGAAAGCTATTCCTTCTACATATCATCAGTGTTTGAAATTTCCTTATGAAGGAGTAGAGGTGACGTTCCTAGCTAATCTATATACAACTTGCAATACATTGAAAGAGAGTGTTGATAAACTTGTTCCTAATAACAGAGAATCTTCCACTAAGCAGCTAGATGTTGCTTCAACATCCAAGATGGAAGACATTGCTAAAGAGGTTAAAATCAAAGAAAATGGTATGGGAGAATATACTATAGAGCCAGTCTTATCTTTGACATCTCTCCCTATCTCACCTAAGTCCTATGGACAAATTATGAAATAGTCCAAACTAGAGTCTAAAGAACCTCTTGAGGCATATAAAGGAAATTTTGTTGCAGAACAAATATCTAAATAGGAGTTTGAAGAGGATGAAGTTGTGCTCGCATGGCTATACAAAGATGAACCTAAATCTCAAGTTGTTCAAAAATGTGATGCTAAAATACCAAATATCCCTTCTAAGTCATAAGGCCCAGGAGACAAATTGATCACAAAAATGGGATATAAAGGAAAAGGACCTCTAGGACTATAGGGTAAAGGTCTTCTATCACCTCTTCATCATCATGGCCAAGAAAACAAGAATACAATAGGTCTAGGATACAAGAAGAAGCCTTTCTATCTTAGCAAGAACTCCCCACATGTCTTAGAATAGGTTGAGCCTTCCACAACAAATCAACTAAAGGGAGAAACAACAAAACAATATGATAGTGATGATTCAGACACCACTGAAGATCTCATTCCCTATGAGCATTTTCCTAAAGAAATAAAAGACCTCCTTGAAGCTAAAGATGATCCAATAAAAAGAATTAATGTAGTAGAAACACAAGAACCTACTATAGAGAAAGATATAGTTGCAACACAAGAACCAACTAATCTCGAAGGAAGTCAAATAGACAAAGAGGAAGGTGTTAGTTATTCTAAGACAGATTCCCATGAGTATGAATTCAAATTAGAATCTGAGGGTAACCCTTCTTGGGGTATTCATCCTGACTTTACTCATGTTCTTAGATTTCTTAGAGGCATAGTTGAGGAATCTAATGACTATGAATGGGGAGCCATTCCAGAAGAAGATGAGCTTATTACAAAGAAACATGTTGATGTTAATCACCAATATGCATCTAAACCCAACGTAAGTCTAGAGTGAAATGATGAACTTGACGAGTCTAATCCACTGATGGCTGAAGTGGACTCACACAATGACATTGAGCCTATTCATGAATTTAACATCTTAAGTTGTAATATCACCTTTGAACTCGAGTGTCGAGTTAGGACCAATGATGATAGATCCATATCTGTAAAAACTATTTCCCAATCTTTCATGACTTTGACTATCCAAAATCCTGAACTTCTTGATCAAACCTCTAAAAATCTGAACCAAGGTATTTATACCTTTTCCAATGACTATGCCCTTGCTTGCTACCTCAATGTAGTTGAACCTATGAGGACTTCCATCAGTGAACTGAGCGTTAGCATGACGGAGTTGGACATCAAATATCTTAGTCAAAAAAAAAAGAATAAGAATAAAAAGAAAAGGAGTTCTGAGGGTGAAAACCACTTTGTGGCAGTCTCAGAACCTACAAAAGTAAAAATAAAAGACGTATCCGAAGGTGAAAACCTTTCTAAGGTGCCTAAGGATGAGATATTTGATGTCCTTCCGACTTATTTATAGGACAAATCTCTAGTTGTAATTGAGCCCACTCAATCTATCAACTTGGGAACAATAGAAGAACCACAGTTGATTCATGTAGCACAATCCTTATCAGAAGAAGAAAAGAAAAAATTTACAACATTCTTAACAGAAAAGAAGATCAAATTTGCATGGAAATATTCAGATATGCTAGGGTTGGATTCTGATCTTATAATGCACCATTTATCTATAGCTCTAAATGTTAAACCTGTTAAGAAAAAATTGAGAAAGATGCATCCACATGTTGCACTCTTGGTAAAAGCTGAATTAGAGAAGCTCCTAAAAGCCAAATTTATCCAATTTATTGATTATGGAGAATGGATCTCTAATATTGTACCTATTTCAAAACCAGACAAATCAATAAGAGTATGCACAGATTTTAGAGATATAAACAAGGCATGCCCTAAGGATGATTTTCCATTACCTAACATTGATATGATAGTGGAAATGACTGCGGGCTTCGAGATGTATTCTTTAATGGATGGTTTCTCTAGATATAATCAAATAAAAATTGCTCCAGAAGATCAAGAGAAAACTTCTTTCACATGTGCGTGGGGTACCTTCTGTTGGAATGTCATGCCATTTGGGCTTAAGAATGCTGGTGCTACATATCAAAGAGATATGACATCTATTTTTCACGACATGATGCATCGAACTATGGAGTATTATTTTGATGATAGTTTAGCAAAATCTATGACAAGATCTAAACATCTAAATGACTTGATCAAGATACTAGATAGAATGGAGAAGTTTAGTCTTAGACTGAACCCTAAGAAGTGTTCTTTTGGTGTCACTTCTGGAAAGCTTTTAGGTTACATTGTTTCAAAGAAAGGAATTGATGTTGATCTAGCAAAAGTTAAATCTATCATGAAGATGCAACCCCCTAAGAACATCAGTCAAATGAGAACATTGCAAGGGAGAGTACAATCTATCAGACACTTCATATCTTAGCTAGCGGACATATCATAACCTTTTACAAAGACATTACAGAAAGATGTGACCTTTTCATGGAGCGAAGAATGTGAAAAGAATTTTAATCATATCAAGAAATATCTATCAAATCCTCCTATCTTGATGCCTCCTATTCAAGCGAAGCCTTTGATCTTATATGTCTCCACTACAAATACATCACTGGGGGCATTGCTTACACAACATGATGAGAACAAGAAGGAAAGAGCCATATATTATATCAGTAGAACATTGGTGGCATACAAAAAGAACTACTCTATGATTGAAAAGGCTTGTCTAGCTGTGATCTTTGTGTCATAGAAACTAAGACATTATATGTTGGCTCATACCATGCATTTAGTAGCTAAGATCGATCCACTAAAGTACCTACTAAGCAAAGCTTCCCTCACAGGTAGATTAGCCAAATGGGTCATGCTCTTAAGTGAATTTGACATTGAATATGTTGAATGAAAAGCTATTGAAGGCCAAGTTAGTCCTGATCAATTGGCAGATGCACCTATGTTTGATGACACACCAATGCAAATGGAATTCCCAGATTCCTCTATCATTAATCTTTCTTCTAGAGAATGGAAATTGTTCTTTGATGGCTCCTTTACACAAAATGGATCTAGAGAAGGCATATTATTTATCACTCCTCAAGGGTACTCAATACCCAAAGCATTCAGATTAAAGTTACCTTGCACAAATAATATTTCTGAATATGAAGCCCTTTTAAATGGTATGAAAATAGCAATTGAGTGGAGAGTAACAGAACTACACATTCAGGGAGACTCACAACTTGTAATCCATCAAGTCAATGATGTATACCAAATGAAGGATGAAAAGCTCATTCCATACAAGAGAATGGTAGATGATCTAAACAAATATTTCATATCTATCACATTTGAGAAAATACCTAGAACAGAGAATAAGGCTGCCAATGCAATGGCAACATTGTCTACTTTATTATAGTAGCTTGAACATGAGCTACGCTGCAAGTTCCTGGTGGAAGCACTATCTTATCTTGCATATGACTCCCCTGATAACCATATGATTTGCACTATTGTGGGTCATGATTCATCCTGATATAAAAACCTATTCTCCTATCTCAAAGACCAAATCATTCTCGATACCTTTAACCATCATGAAAAGAGATACCTTATCCGTAATGCCTCCCAATATGTCATCATTGCTCATGATCTATACAAACAAGGTCTAGATGGTATGCTACTTAGATGTTTAGAATGGGAAGAGTCTCAACATGTGTTAGAGGAAGTCCATGATGGTATTTGTGGGTCACACTCAAACAGTTTAATGCTAGCCTGAAAACTTATTAGGGATAGGTACTATTGGTGAAAAATGGAGAAAGAGTCTATCAAGTTTGCTAAGAACTGTCAAAAGTGCCAAGTGCATGGAAAATTAATTCATGCTCCAGGGAGAGATCTAATCCCCTTCACTACACAATGGCCTTTTCATCAATGGGCATTTGATCTTATAGGATCCATACATCCTCATTCTTCTAATGGGCATACCCACATTATTACAGCTACAGATTATTTCATGAAATGGGTAGAAGTAGTCCCTTTAACACAAGCAATTGGAAAGCAAATCTCTATGTTCATCTTGGACTACATCATATGCTAGTATGGTATCCCACATTCTATAGTCATAGATAATGGTGGACAATTCAAGAACAAAGACTTAGATGATCTATGTGCCAAATTCAAGATTACACAACATTGGTCATCTATCTACTATCCTCAAGGGAATGGACAAGCAGAGGCTTCTAATAAGAATCTATTGAAAATCTTGCACCGAATAGTTAATAAAAAAGGAAGAGACTGGCATCTCATGATCAATCCAACTCTCTGGGCCTACAGAACAAGTATTAGAATGCCTACTAGGGCTACACCTTTCACTTTAGTTTATGTGTCTGAAGCGGTACTGCTTATTGAGGTTGAAATCCCATCACTAAGAATTAGAATGCATGGTCTAGTAACTAATGATGAATACGGAGTGTCTAGGTTGCAAGAATTTGAACTACTAGATGAGCATAGAAAAAAATCATATGATCATCTCAGAGTATATCAGAAGAGAATGTCTAGAGGCTACAACAAGAAAGTCAAACAAGGAGAATTTTAGGTTGGTGATCTAGTCTTGAGAGAGAATCTTAAAAATCAATCACATAGAGAGCACAAGGGGAAGTTTGAACCCAACTAGCTGGGTCCCTTTGTAATCACTGCTACTTTTGGCTCTGGTGCCTACCAACTCTCAACAACTGAAGGAGAACAGCTTTGAGAACCAATCAACATTCTCCATCTGAAGAAATTCTACGCCTAAGGCATTTAGTGTATGGTAAAATGTCCTAAAAAAATATTAAAAATCTAAAAAAGTCCTGAGAAAATGAACATCTTGGTGAAAACCTAGCAATGGGTGCCTTGATGATTCACAAAAAAATTAAAAAATATCAAAAGTACAAAAACATTGAAAAAATGAAAAATACAAAAAAATGAGAAAAAGAAAAAGTGTCTTGGTGAAAACCTAGAAACAGGCACCTTGGTAGCAAAAATATAATCTCTACCAAGATGGTGAAAACCCATCAAACAGGTGCCACTTGTTTCAAAATACTCCATCTATCAGCGCAATCTTGGTCTTTCCCAACTTTCAGTCTTGCTTTAGTTTGTACATACCTCCCGGTTTGTTTTTGCATTCTTGTTTTCAATAAGTCGGTCTATACACCAATCAAGTTCAAGCATCTGTATCCTATCAAAGTTCAAACTTGGGGGAAATCAATGTCATATCCTATGGCCTTGAATGTATCTTAGACATATCATATCCAGTTAGAGTCCTTTGAAGCTTCATTTGAGTCAGTTAGTCAGTCTCGTCTCCAGAAAGGATTTTGCATCTACAACAACGCAATCAAACACAAATTGAAAACAATATATGCTTTTTACATGCTTTTATCTCCTTGTATGCTTACTGATTTGCATTGAGATTTTTGCATATTATGTCCTTTGAGCTCTTTGATGATGTCCTTTACAGGATTTAGAGAGTGATGATTGGGGGCATAATCTTTTCTTTATCTTTTGCTTGTATGTGAACATCTAACAACTTTGGAAATTCTGGATTGAAATGGTGTCCGTCTGTAAGAGCCTCTATCTTGAATTGGATGGCCATGAGTACCTCGACCATTGATACTCAGAAAATTCAAGGAAGTTTGATCTAACTATTGTCTTTTGAGTGAGTTCTTTCTACTACTGTGAAATGCGATCTTGCCTAAGGATGTGAATGATAAAGGGTCACTACGGGTAATTCACACTGGATTTAGAATCATCTATTGACTATTTGATGTGTTTACATGCAAGGCATATTCAGATCATCATGACATTTATGTTTTGATGCTTATACAAATTCCTATATCAAAATGGACATGATATTCAGGTCATCCTTGCGTTTATGCCTTGGTGCTTATATCTAATCCGACATTCCAAAAATAAAATCAATATTCATATGTTCATGGTTATATGACCAGTGGGCATTATATTGATTCTTGTGCATACAAATTGATATTCATACGTCTATAGTTTCCTAGCTAGTGGACATTGTATTAATTTATCTGGTTACCTAAAAAGTTCAATGATGATAAAAAATCGACACATAATCAGTGACTAGGTCCTAGGTCCTCGGTTTGCATTTCATTCTGCATTTCATTTTGCACTTTGCATGATTGCATGATCTCACAAATTGCTTGAACACTTAAATGATTCTTCAAAACCAAAAATGCTAAACATGACACAAGGACTGAGCATTGTATGAAGGTTCCTCCAACAAAACAACAAGTAGAATCTTTTTTCGGGATCAAAATTGAAATCTGAGATCATTCACATTATTAACTACTTGCATAATCAACCTTCAATTATCATAGAAATCTAGTATTCAACTTAACTTAGTCTTCTAAACCTCTAAAATGATGCAGAATGTGTTCTTAGACATGTACAACCACTTCTCAAATCAATTAACATGCTTCTAAACTATTCAATGCTGACTTTTCTTGTCAGATTTTGATTTTCATCCTGAAGGGGCATGGTATTGCACATCAATCAAATCTATAAATCAATGTCCTTCTCTCAGTGATCAAGACAACAACCATGTCTAGTTGTTGACTCATCAAAAGTCCTCGTCGCTTGGGGAAAATCTATCATCACTTGAGGCATATCAGATTCATCGAGATCTATATCAATCTAGTATCCTAAATCTATCTTGTAAACTATATCAGTTTTTCGTAACCATCAGTTCATTAGTGTTATTTCCTTGGTTCTTCATAATTGATGGGTTTAGGATTTGATACTAATATGATTCATACAAGGACATTCAGGTCTGGAATCGGTCACTCACTTCTTCTCAATCATAAGGTTCAGAATCAGAAGTTTTGGCACTTTTTCGTAATCACCGGTTCATTGTTGCTATAGTTGACATTATCTTTGGTCATTCAGGACCTAAATCTTAAATCTTGAATCTTAAAATCTTTCAATCGGTTTCTGTCTCGGAATCGGTTAATCTTTCAAATCAGTTTCATACATTTATATCAAACACAAACTATTCTTTGAACCACTACGCTTTGCACAGTGATTCAAAGAGGGGCAAAATGTAATACCCCAAAAATGGGCTATAGGTTCATTAACCTCCTACATCTTCAATTGGAATGAAATCGACATCAAAGTCCTACCCTAAGGCACATCTTCACATCGAAATCCTAATTGATTTTATCCTAAATTCTGCATCGGGGAATATTCCTAGAAATACTCCTAATTATTCTAATTATCTTTAATTAAATATTATTTGGAAATAAATCTCATTTATCCTAAATTTGATTAATTGAATATGATGAATATTTAATTAATTAATTTAATTCTGCCACTTAATTATTTAATTAGATTTAATCACATTTATTCCTAATTAATATTATTTTTATTTTGATAATAAATCAAAATTCCTACAAACAATCAATTGGATATTTATTTAATTGATTTAAAATCAAAGTTGTCAAATTTAATGATGTAATTGGAATAAAGTTTGATTTAATAATTGATTAACCCATAAATCAATTGTTTTAATTCAAAATCAGTTAAGTGGAAAATAAATCACTTTATTTATTAAATTAATTCATATTAAATCATGCACAATAAAGAAAAGTAGTCAACTTTAAATCAATTATTATTTTTAATTTGTTAACTTTCTAAACTCAACATCTGATGATGAGTTGAAAAAAAACTAAACTCTATTTTGAGATAAAAATTGCTTTTGCATGATTTTTGTGAGTTAATTATTCTTAATTTCCTGATAACTCAAAAATCAACCTGAGCTTATCAAGAGTGATTTATGGCTTTTCTCTTGCATCCTCAAAGCCCTGAATATTTATAAAATCAAGGCTCAACTCTGGCTAATCAAGACCTCAAAATTGCATCCTCACTCTGGCAAATTTGTGACCGAAGAATCAATCTTTTGCGAATCAAGGCTATTGTGAGATTTTCATTTATTGTTTTGAGCATTCATAGTTTCATATCATAGATTTTTATATGCATTCATAGTATTTCTTAGATTAAATCTGCATTCAAACTCAAGTTCATACATTATAGCTTAGATTCATACAGTTTCTCATTCTTATTGCATAGAAAATACAAAACTATAGATTAATTTGCATTCATATTTCATTGCTTTCATCATCTTAAATCCTTCGTTTAGGTGTTGCATTGTCACTGATCTTGATTTCAATATGAGAACACCATACTCGCACCTACTAGAAGGTAGTAAATCACCTGGTTAGCATAGTTTCAATTACTTGCAGATTTTGGTTTTTGCTCACCTCTAATGTTTTACTGAAGTGTTGTTTCTATAGCTAGGTACAAAATTCACACACATCTTTGGTATTGCACATCAATCAAATCTATAAATCAATATGTTTCTCTTTGTGATCAAGACAACAACCACGTCTACTTGCTGACTCATCAAAATTCCTTGTCACTTGGGGCAAATCTATCATCGCTTGGGGCATATTAGATTCATCGAGATCCATATCAATTTGGTATCCTAAATCTATCTTGTAAACTATATCAATTTTTCGTAACCATCAGTTCATTAGTGTTATTTCCTTGGTTCTTCGTAATTGATGGGTTCAGGATGTGATACTAATATGATTCATACAAGGACATTCAGGTCTGGAATCGATCACTCACTTCTTCGCAATCATAAGGTTCAGAATCAGGCGTTTTGGCACTTTTTCGTAATCACCGGTTCATTGTTGCTATAGTTGACATTATCTTTGGTCATTCAGAACCTAAATCTTAAATCTTGAATCTTAAAATCTTTCAATCAGTTTCTGTCTCGAAATCGGTTAATCTTTCAAATCAATTTCATACATATATATCAAACACAGACTATTCTTTGAACCACTACGCTTTGCATAGTGATTCAAAGAGGGGCAAAATGTAATACCCAAAAAATGGGCTATAGATTTATTAACCTCCTACAGCTTCAATTGGAATGAAATTGACATCAAAGTCCTAACCTAAGGCACATCTTCACATCGAAATCCTAATTGATTTTATCCTAAATTCTGCATCGAGGAATATTCCTAGAAATATTCCTAATTATTCTAATTATCTTTAATTAAATATTATTTGGTGATAAATCTCATTTATCCTAAATTTGATTAATTGAATATGATGAATATTTAATTAATTAATTAATTTAATTCTATCACTTAATTATTTAATTAGATTTAATCGCATTTATTCCTAATTAATATTGTTTTTATTTTGATAATAAATCAAAATTCCTACAAACAATCAATTGGATATTTATTTAATTGATTTAAAATCAAAGTTGTCAAATTTAATGATTTAATTGGAATAAAGTTTGATTTAATAATTGATTAACCCATAAATCAATTGTTTTAATTCAAAATTAGTTAAGTGGAAAATAAATCACTTTATTTATTAAATTAATTCATATTAAATCATGCACAATAAAAAAAAGCAATCAACTTTAAATCAATTATTATTTTCAATTTGTTAACTTTCTAAACTCAACATCTGATGATGAGTTGAAAAAAACTAAACTCTATTTTGAGATAAAAACTACTTTTGCATGATTTTTGTGAGTTAATTATTCTTAATTTCCTGATAACTCAAAAACCAACCTGAGTTTATCAAGAGTGATTTATGGCTTTTCTCTTGTATCCTCAAAGCCCTAGATTTGTATAAAATCAAGGCTCGGCTCTGGCTAATCAAGACCTCAAAATTGCATCCTCACTCTGGCGAATTTGTGACTAAAGAATCAATCTTTTGCGAATCAAGGCTATTGTGAGATTTTCATTTATTTTTTTGAGCATTCATAGTTTCATATCATAGATTTTTATATGCATTCATAGTATTTCTTAGATTAAATCTGCATTCAAACTCAATTTCATACATTATATCTTAGATTCATACAATTTCCCATTCTTATTGGATAGAAAATACAAAAATATAGATTAATTTGCATTCATATTTCATTGCTTTCATCATCTTAAATCCTTTGTTTAGGTGTTGCATTGTCACTGATCTTGATTTCAATCTAAGAACATCATACTCGCACCTACTAGAAGGAAGTAAATTGTCTAGTTAGCATAGTTTCAATTACTTGCAAATTTTGGTTTTTGCTAACCTCTAATGTTTTACTGAAGTGTTGTGTCTACAGCTAGGTATAAAATTCACACACACACTAATATATCATAATACCTGTCTAGTTAGGTCTAATTGGTCTAGCTAGACCTCTAATTGGTCCTAATTGGGTCCTAATACGTCTAATTAGGTCCTAGTAGGTTCTAATAGGTCTAGAATTAAGTCTAATTAGGTCTTAATTGATCTAATTAAGTCTAATTAGGTCTTAATTGATCTAATTAAGTCTAATTAGGTCCTAATAGGTATAAAGAGGTCCTAATGGGTCTAATTGGGTCCTAATAGGTTCATA